>JAHWFP010250504.1:0-16237 GCA_023313725.1 Lithobius niger
ACATTTTCGCTACATACAAAATACAACACATGAAACGAACCACTATCGCTTTAATTCCTATGTCAAATAAAACATGCAACCTGCAGATGCGTTGTGCCTGCAAATCTTTTTAAAAAGATATATCCTAAAAATAGGATGCTGCCCTTAGGCAATTATTTTTACTTTATACAATTTACAATGGGGGTTCATCTCATCTTACAAAAGCACCTCTGGTTCAAAGGCAGCTAGGATTTAATACTCAGTTCTTGCGCGACTTTTTGCTCGATACAAAGGATGCTTCGCTTCTACCTCTTCTAGGTGCTGGCATTTCTTCTACTTCTATGACTGAAAATCAAAAACATTATAACATTATTTGCTTCAGCTGCACATCAAATCCTAAAGGTTACAAAACAGTGCAAAAACACCATAGTGAGCGCAAACACTGCACTACAAGAAAAGGATAGGAAATGTTTAATCAGTGAACTTTGCATTCCCTAGCCTGAACTGGTAAATGTGTTTATCCTTAGAAACCCTACCTAATTAAATTTTTTCATTATTGTCTGCTTTAAGACGAAAACTCCTGACTAGAGTTGAAAATCCTTGCTTCCATCACCCCAATTGTAAACTCAAGTGCCAAGCTTGCACAGACTGGTGATCATTTTTTCTTAGCGCACGGTAATTGGCTTGGCAACAATGAGGGGAGGCAGGGTGGGTAATCAAGTGTTTTTGTCTGAGAATATCTCTCCAGTTACATTTTTTTGCGTTGTTCGACAACCTGGTTGGTGGGTAGTTGCTGTCGTCGCAATCTAGGTTGAGTTGGTGGATTTCTTGCAGTTATCTTGTATCTTCGAGTACAGATCTGAGAGTTTGGTAGCGATTATTACTCTGAAAGTTCATTTTAAATTTTGAAAGTTCTAGGAAACAATTACGCACAATTTCAGAACACAAATACTATACTAGTATTCTGCAAATTTTCGACAGACTAGCCACACGTCTGTCTTCGTCAGGCACTATGATTGCTAAAATTTACCTGATACCGCACAGGGAGGCCGCGTCAGCCGTGAGCGCGAACGCTAAGTTCAAAAAGTGATTCTGATGTCGTAGAAAAAAGTTTTAGCAATTATAGTGCCTGATGAAGACAGACGTGTAGCTAGTCTGTCGAAAATTTGCAGAATACTGGTATAGTATTTGTGTTCTGAAATTGTGCGTAATTGTTTCCTAGAACTTTCAAATTTGAGAATTATCGAGGAAAGACAAAAGCAGCGCTTTGGTGGACATGCCTTGCAGGTACAGTGAAGTGAAGCTGGTGTCACACTTCCAGGAGGCAGTCTTAAGGATTTCTTCTAACGTGACTAGGTTGTAAGCCGCTTAGGAAGTGGTTAGAATCTAGTCAGCGGTCTTCTTGACATTGGCGTTGGTTGAGGATTCATCAGTGTGCTCACAGGCGAATCCAGCCATCATGGATGGAGTAGCTTGTCCTGTACTGGATCGGTAGGGCAGGAACAAGTCTATTAAGCCTTTTCTTCACTTTGGATCCTTAGTAGCATTAAGGTTAACACTTTAACAGTGCATGGCAGTCTCTCTCTCCTGTTCATCCCCTACAAGGGAACACAGTGCAGGATAGTGTTGGGCGGTACCAGAAATTTTTCAAATGGTGGCGGTACCAACCCCGGTACTCGGTTTTCTCCAGTACTTATGAATGAAGAAATCTGGTATTATACTGCTGTGGTGCAAACACCCAATTTTTAAATAATACATTTTATTGACAAATGTGTTTTGTTGATATAGTTTTAATGGAAAAAATTAGCAGCAATGGAAGTATATTATGAAGACACACTGCTGCAACAATGAAACTTGTCTTACCATTAGTAAGAACCATGGCTAGGTGAGGGTTGCTTACTTACGTAAGAAAGAAAACGAAACTCTGTTGTTTTTACTTAAAGTAGTAAAAATACAATCACTGTTGTTTCTTGGCATATTTGGGTCACGGCTCGTGTCGATCAGTCTCCCATCGATGGTTCCCATTTTCAGGGATTCTTTTGCCCGCCGTGCTGCAGTCTGATCCGATTTCTTCCACGTATGTAATACAGCGGCAATGGACGATGCATGGTGAAGGTCACACAACTCACACAACTTCGTGACAAAATCACAAGGCCGACAACGTCTACACAACGGGTGGAAATCTTTGGGTAGTTTTGCGTGTTTGCAGGCGTCGAATCTGGGCTCCTTAAGATAGCTCTCAGGTGTGCTTCCGATTCCTTAAATGTAATGATTAAAGAAAAAAACCGTGTAAACAACTAAAAAAAAAACGAGCGAAAAACGTGCACGACCATCCAAGATGGCGACCTCAAGAAGTGATGGAGAGTGAAGGGAGGGGGCGCTGAAGTCGGAGAGATGAGCAGCGCCCCTAGCGGGAGGAGGAAAAAGTTTTATAAGATCCTAAAAAATGGTATTTTTAGTCTGAAAATGAGCAGCGATCGCGTAAAATATTGATTTTATCATAATTACTGAAGGTAAGTATTTGCAGGTAGTAAGACAATAAAAGTGCAGATCTACACACACGACAGTGTGTCGCGCCAAGTTAGGCAACAACCATCACATCAATTCCATTGCTGAGGTTGTTAACCACTGTAGCGCGACACCATAGCGTCAAGTGTCTTACATTCCGAAGCAGAGTTGGGCACATTTCAGGTACTTGGATAAAAATAATAATGCGGTACAAAAGCTTAAATTGTGTTGAAATTGAGAGCAATGACCCACCTGACAAAAATGAACTCGTGTAGGAATGCCAGCTAAGCTGCTTTCAATGCAAAATCTGACCCTCAATAACGTTCCAAATCAGGTACTACTAGCTCATCTTCATGTTAAATCCCATAGGGTAATTATTCATCAATACCGAGGCGGCTTCCAGCTATGAAATTGGACAAATGGATTCAGTACAATACGAACTGTGGACCTTGTATGGTTTGGAGCCTGGGGTTGTAACGGGGATGCCGTGGGAGGGGTGAGTAAGTATGAAAATATTGTTACAGCCATTGTTAGTATTGTCGGCATCGACTCTCATTGGATGGCCAAAGTTCGAACAATGACAACGTGTATACTGATGTGCGTGCCTAGACACACACTAGTGCATCACTATAAATGTAAACAATGTTGCCAAAGTAATTGTATTCACGTCCAATTCACGAAAAATAAACAAAGCCAAAAACTGGTAAAGAGGCCACCAAGTTGAGTGTGGTTGGGCCCTTCGAAAGGAGTCATATCAACACACCAAAATTAGCTAAATAAAACAAACTACAACAAAATTAAAACCAAACACCTATAAAGAGGTGACTAAGTTGAGAATGGTTAGGCCTGTAAAGGTAGAAGAAGTTGAAAACCAATTTCTTGTTGATGTGGCACCTGATCACACATCTGCACGGTAGTGGAGTTGAGTCTAATACACAATTAAAAAAAAAAGGAGTGATATATCAAAGACAGAAATTGGTAAACAGGGCCGCTAAGTTCCAAATGGTTTGGCCATTCAAAGGAGTGATATCAACATTCAACACACCAAAAGATTCGCCAAGTTAATCGTACCAAATAATACTTTGGACGTTAAAGGAAACTTGAACATTGCTACCGAAAGTAGCAATGTTCTAGTTTTCGTTTAACTTCTGAACTATTAAGCGGTACGATTAGCTGGGCGAATGTTTTGGTGTGTTGATATCACTCCTTTGAAGGGTCGAACCATTCGGAACTTGGCGGCCCCTTTTACCAATTTTGGTTTTTGATATGATTTTTTGTGGTGTGTACCCATTGCTTTACAGCAGTGCTATATAAATTAGTGAAAAAATGACGACGAACAATTGACAAAATACACTTAGGTATTGTAATCAATTAGAAGGACCAACAATAAAGATGACCATGTGTTCAACATTGAAACCATGCCATCCTGCTTGGCGTACCAATATAAGTAAAGCTAACCACTCGCAGTTAGTTTTTTAGCCTTAGATCAATGACAGTTACTTTGCTGTATAGCCTCTTACCTACTAACTAAAATCAGAAAGTTAAACAATATTTTTTCTTTTTCCCAAAATTATACTACCGTGTGAAAACAAAGTAGGCTGTTGGGCAATATCCCCCAATTTTATATATGATTTTCACAAGGCGCCAACGTTACTCCTTTACTCACCTTTTGCATTACCTTTTCTTTCGCGGGATTGTTCCCCTCTTCTCTCCTATAATAAAAAATTAGAAACAATTCAGCTGTGGCATAGTACGTTAACACAAAATTGGTGTATAAACCGTAATAAGGCCTATTAGGCTATACAAGGTAAATACAGAAGAAGACAGTTTGAAGCTTTTATTAAACGAAAAATGTACAACCTATCCATAAACGGTTTTCACCACACGTGAACATCACATTGAACAACAATTGTCGCTGCACAATAATTGCTGAATTAAAGCACACAAAACGTCTTCTCTGTAGCATTTGCGGCCATCTTGCAGAACTGGTACGTGAACGTCACGTTACTAGATCTGCAAGACAGCCGCAAATACTACAGAGAAGGCATTTCATTTTGTGTGCTTGAGTAAGCAAAACATCCTTTGTAACTGTAGTGCATCAACACTTGAGAACACGTTTCAGGAAATCACCACCAGCTAGCATAAAAAATGTGAAACAACCAGATGTTTGCATAAGGATAAATGTTTAGGGAGACCGGTTATATCTGATGAAAAGGTGGAGCGTGTCTGCACCGCATTCCAACAAAAATCCATGAAATCAACAAGGTGGGCGAGAGCTCAGTTAAACATTCCACAATATGGTTTGGAAGATACTGACTGAAGTTTGTTCCCTACAAACTTAATAAGTAGCAGAACGTGACGGTACAATGCCATTTATCAATAAGTTGGATATTTTTTGTTTAATAAATGCTTATGTCTACTTCTTTTGTCATCACCCTGTACATAGGTATTGATTACATACTAAATCATTAATATCTAAAATAAACCCATTTTAATAGATATTTTACATTTAACAAAACATTAATGCATAATTCGAACTACGATACTGGGTTGTTGTGCACTGACATTTTCTTTCTAGAGGTTTACATAAAAATGAAATCATAACATTACAAGAAGGTTGATGTATTCTGTCTTCTCTTGTCCAGCTTTTACTTTAGGGCAAAGACAAAGCTAATCTCGGTGTTAAAACAACCCACTAAAGTATTATGTTGCTCCCAGTACCATGAATCTGTTGCAAAGGTAAAATTAATTATCTTTGATGCTCGGTTTTTTTACCTTCTGAAGGACATTCGGAAAGACAATACTCATGTTCAAGTGGACAGTCAACACGTACTACATTAACATTTAACTTATCGAGGACATCAAATTAATATCTCATTGATATCTCATTACAAAAGAAAAAAAAATTGAGACATCACACAATGGAGATTTGGTCTAGCCAGTCTCGTACGAACAGAATTATTTTATTTCAATTCTACAGCTGTGTGTGACAATTATTCTCCTTTTCATATGGAAGTGAACTATTTCTGCCAAATGAGTAAGCATCAACTCACAAGTGATGGCTGCGGAAGTTATAAAAACCAGTTACCTGCAAGCTGTGCTACACCGAAGCATAATCAGTAATTTGCAATGCTTAAAGGTGCATTCCTCCCGGTGACAAGCTCAAAACCAGACTGGCTTCAACAAGCTAAAAAGCAGAAATACTGCTTGTATGGGGCTCCATAATACAGAATGTTAGACACCCACACTTAATGGCAGTTGATTCATAAAATCAGGGTTGGCTTTCCCGTATGGCTCAGTTTTGCAACACTACTTCAAACGCATGCAAAGGCTACTTCGCGCAAGATGTTTGAAGATAGCAAGAAGAACATCATTTTAAAAGTAGTCGACAACTACAAGCAATAACTAATTAAAGAGGAGCCCTTGACTGCTGATGATGGTGTAGATACCTTAACACATACACATTGCTCTCAAATGCTAACCTTACGGGAGTAAGAATAGGGTTAACCTAATGCAATAACGCCTGTGACAAGCTCTACGATGTCTAAAAATGGTTATGGCACAAACCAATGATTAAGATTTAATTTCCTTTTTTTTTTATTTTGTAATTTAATTCGAACACGGGCTCCTTTGAAATATTTACTCTGTAATAATTTCTGTTCTACTTAAATCCCCTTACTTCACCTCACGAGCTCTCAAATCCCCCGACTTTCCGACAAAAATAAAAAAAACACTCATGACTTTTGAAAGTACAGTATCCCAGGTTGTGTGGAACCCTGATTTAAAAAAAAAAGTACTTAAGTTACCTTTCTATGATCGTCTTTTTCGCGGTCGGCCTCACCATTTTGTCGTGATAATTTACCTGAAACAAAATAGTATGAACATACTTTGGAAAAACCAATGACAATTTAATGGAAGTGCAAACCATAATTACTGAGGTATAGCGACAGATTGGTCGGTACGCTGACCAGGCTGCTGTTACGAAATAACTTTATTACTAACACGGCAACAATACACTGCACCATACGAGTCAACTAGCTAGCTTGGGAATGGGGTTGGGTAAGAGCCAGTGGTGATAAAACATACACAGACTCCTCTCCAAGACGCACGGTTGAGGACCAAATTCGGAGAACTCCTGTTCCGACTTAACCCTTTCCTTTACATATACGCTTTTCTACGCTTCTACAGGATTTACTCACATACGCATTTTTACGCGTTTCGAGTATCTTGCACTTCAAATTACTGGGACGTAATTATTAAGCAGTTTGTTACATTTTTTAAGTCATGGTATTGAAGCTGCCTGGATGTTTTAGAATTAAAAATAAAAACTTGCGAACAGTTGAAAAGTTACGGCTTAATTTTCAACTGGGATGCACATTTGTGGAGAAAATCCTAATTTTCATGAGGAAATGAGGATGAAAGTTCTCGTAAATGTCCGTGAAGTAAAGGGTTAATATCAGTAGATAACTTTCCAAACTATTTCCGGCTGTGTTAATTAAATAAATGCCTATTAAGTTACCTATTATGCTAATATTATACCTATTAAATTACAACTGGGAAGCAATTTCATTCGAATTCGTGAAATTTTAAGTGTGTGTGTGTGGGGGCGTGGCAATATATATAACCTGACCTCCCAGCAGGGTTGCCACATGATATTTTGGGGAAAAACAGGAAGCGAGCAAACAAAAAAGCATTTGGGGAAGCAAGTCTGGGAGATTCCCCTACCAATCTGATTTTGTAAAATTGGTTTAAAAAAAGTGACATTTAAAAAAAAAAATTAGCAATTTTTTTTTTTTAATTGAACTCTATTTACGAGCATACATAGGATGAAAAATGAAAAAGACATTTGTGTTTATTATTTACCAGGTAATTTGAATTAACACGCGACAGGGGTTAAGGTAAGATTTTTTGAAGAGTGTTTCCGACAAATAATTTGTGACTCCTCTCCTGACAAAAATACAGTTAGAGCCGCATATTTAGAAGTTTTAATGCATCAAAATGAAATGAAACAGTCATGAAGTTAGTTGTAAATTGTCTCTTGGTAAGCTGCTCTTGCCTGCCATATTTCTCAATTTTTAAAACCATATACTCTTGCCAGCAAATTATGCGCACTATGCATTTGTGTTGTAATTAACATGCATGGTGCTTTCAGTTTCGTTTTTAGAGTTTGATTAATATCAGTAAGACACATCGCTGTAGAAGTGTAACTTAAGGAAAAAAATGAGTGGTGATGTGGCTCCGATTTAAAATTTGAATGTTTATTCACGAATTTTTCCTTTTACATTTCTGATTCGTGTAGAAATCCATTAGGCCTATGTCTCCCCCCCTTCAATTTCATCATTTTCTTGTGCAGTGAGTTTCGTCGTTGATATCTTTGCTTTATTTCGATCGATTTAGTCGAAAATTAGACATCAGCCAGCCGAATGTACAAGGTGGTCCACAAAAAACTGACGACCCAAGATATTCTAAGTCCAACTTTTCTAGTTAGCACCCCTCACAACCAGGAGAGGACAAATCTTCTTGTTTCATTAGATTTGATTTCTGTCGTATCCTGGGTCTGAGGGGTACTAACTAGAAAAGTTGGACTTAAAAAACGTCGTCATTTTTTTTGTGGACAACCCTGTATAGTTGGCCTGTGGTGGCCATCAAATTTGTGGCTAGCCGCAACTTAGCCGACATTTCTGTTAAGCTGGCTGAAAATGACAAAATAATGCAGCTGAGGGGTATGCCCGGAAGCTAATGTATTTTAGACTATTTTGGGAGACTTTCTGGCCTCTGGTTGAGTATGCACTGCAAATTCAAATAAACATACATTACAAAAAACTGCCACCACTCAAAAACCTAAAAGGTTTCCATGAAACCATCTCTTTTCCGCATGCGCAGCTGTTTGATTCTATAGAAACAGCTAATGCGCCATTAAGCCTCATCCCCCCCCCCATAGAAACAATTTGGAAAATAAAAACTTTAAAAAGCTCGGAAAAATCGTTTTCTTTGAAAATAAAACAAAAAGCATAAAAAAGTACATATGGCAACCCTGCTCCACAGTCATGGTTCATTATTCTCAATCACAATCATGGCATCTACCAGATTTGAAGGTCTTCCTCAGGTTTGCCCTAAGACCGAAGGAAGGAACTGAAGGTCAAAGGTTTGTGCTATTCTCTATTCGAGGCTGGATGCTTTTTATCTTCACACTGCCTAAACCCCACTGCTGTTCTTTGAGCCAGATGCTTATTATCACACGAGTTAAACCCTATGAGCTAAAACACTTATTTGATGAAATACGGTGTATGTTGCTGGCTTCTTACATAGCAATGACAAAAGGTGATTAAATATGCGCATTTCTTAAAGAAGCACGCAGACATGTCATTTGTGCTCCTTAGCGCACATCGTAGTACTATGAGTGACAGACAGATGGTCTTTGATACAACCAGTGGCCGACCACCTGAACTTGTACTGGTTTGCCTTGGTACATCCAAATGTTAGTTACGTGGTTACTAAGTGGTACCTAACACATGATTTTCAATTTAACCAAACCACAGTAAACACTTCTGAACATTTCGTTGTGCTTGGTTGTTACGTGTACTTATTTAAACTAATAAATTAAAAACATCATGATAACAGATTCTATCAAAGAGCAAGTTCCCTAATGTGTGCAGGTGGAGATGTGAAATTTCCCTTGAAGAATAAAAAACTCTTCTGCATTTTTACATTTTTTCTTGAACTTCTGAATGGTTATCGAGCTAGAACTTAAGGTTTCGACAACTGAAATGGTGGCTCAAAAACCTTAAGATGATTTATTCAAACACCATAATCAGTCACTTAGGACGTGAAACAAATGTTCAGTTCGGTATTATCTTATGAAATGCGCTCTGAACACCGAAGCGAATGTGCACCTTGTGTCAGGCCATTTTGATTTGGTACAGCTTAACGGTCATGTCCAAAATCATGCAGGTGGCATTTTACATTTTTTAATCGATTTTCCAGAATCAAAACCAAAATGGCCTGGTTTTTATTGCAGATTTGCTTGTGTGGCGTGAAACTGCTTACGGAAGCACTGTCTGACAGTTGACAATTTAATAGCTGCAAGTTTCTTTAAAAATTAAAGGTGCATGAATAAATTAACACTGGGTGTGTTTAATCGCCCGATTCTGTCCTTCTTGTCCAAGTAACGTGTAACGAGTCCAGAGAAAGAATGCTCAAGTATTAAAGTTGAATTTGCATGAATTCCCCAGAATTTTTAATTCTTATTACCCCACCCCTCAAACTCGATTTCCTCTGCCATTCATTTACAGACACTTTTTTAATTCTACTAAGTTTCTCAATTTCAGAATCTACACGACAACAGAATTGCCACTGTCACGTTCAGGAAATTGCTTTAGGACATATTTCTAACAAACATTATGACTTGTTTTCTTGAACACAAAATTCAACACAGTCAATAACACTCCAAATCTATCTTCATGGTTACTTCAAGGTACTGTAGTCGTTAACAGTTGGGCTTCCCTGCACTGCAGGATTTTAAGCACTGATGTCAGTAAGCAGTTAAACAACACAGCAAACAGTTCAAGCCCTTGGTAGTTACAACATGTGGATCTACTGTCATTTGTGAAGCCCAACAAGCAACGACTACTGCCTTTTAAACTATACATGAAGTAACAACATACTTTTATTCTGACATGCAAATATCAAGACACAATGAAAATAATTACCAGTTGCATCATCCTTCCGCCTCTTAATTTCTGCCAGTCCATCTTCTAAACGATCCTATAGTGGAAAATACTCATTCAATGAGAAATTAATTGGCCAACTTACTGAATGGCTGAACGGTAATTATTGCCAATACATATTTTATGCCGAAATGCAACTTGTATAATACACAGTAAAGCAATCTCAATTATGTCAATATATCGAAGTACTTAAGAATCGTAAATATAGAAAATCAGTGAAGTTGAGGTTTTAATTCGAGGTCACAGTGCCACCACCACCACAATTAGAATTTTTATGGCGGTTGACTGTAATACATTTCCATTTATTTTCACGTAGTGCATTGATGGTAAAGAATTTTGGGGTTATAATAATAAAAAAAATTATAATATCATCATACAAGTGCGTGTGTGTGCTTGTGTTCGAAATACAGTTTGAATGAATTACTTAAAATATTTTTTTTTTCATAACTAAGTACATGATATTGACAGGCAAATGACAATCATACAGAAATCAAATAAAGAGTGGCTTGTCATATTCGGTTTTATTGAAAATGAAGCCCACAACACATGAAGACTCATGCGGACAAACCTTCAGCAGCCTTATTGAAAGCACAGAATTCTGGGCTCCCACTTTTAAATTTTATAAGAAAACCGCCTCAAATTTTATGACAAATCTTGCGTTTTTAATTTGGGCAACAGAAAGTTTCAAAGCAATAATCCAACACATACAAAAACAGTTGTGTGTCTCCATTATGTTTGTAAATTGGTGTCTGAATACCTTCCTCTAACATGCTCTTCCCACAATTTTTTTCTTGGACTGCTAGGTCATTAAAAGTTGCCCCTGCCCGCCGCTCCGGAGGGGGGGGGGGGGGGAAGAGAGGAGGAGAGAGAGAAACAGGCATTTTCTTAAACTGTTATTTACAATACTTAGGTAAAATAAGAAAATTTCATGACTTTTACAACTACTGGGAGCCCTTCCAGAAGTGAATAAAGGAACCCAGCTGGTGTTGCAGCAGTTTTAGCGTAGGTTTTATTTTGAAACCCAAGGAATCACAGCATTCGCAGCTGTACATTAGCCACCTAACACTCTGAACAATTAAATTCTAAAATTACAACCAAGTTGCATCGAGCGTCATGTGTCTTGGGTTTAATTATTTTGCAATCACTTAATTTAGAGGAACTCCTACGGACACCCTGGAATGGCTACTGCTAGAGGTCGCAAAGCTGTTTTTTTTTTAGCATACATGCTTTATTAAGTTGATAAACATTATTTTCTACATAGTTGTGGGTAAGTAGAGTAGGTGGACAGGTTAACAAAAGCTGCATTAAACGGAACTACACGCTGACAAGATAAACCTAAAAAGGTGGAAGGTTTTTGACGATGCTCTCACTACAAATCTTCTAACCAGTACAGAATGAAGCTAATACAAAACTGTTAATCTAATGCTGCTGCCTGCATTGGAAATGCACTAGGAAAGTGGTCGTAAAGGTTATGGTTAACAATCGACAATTTTCAGTTCTGGCAAAATTCGTAGAGTTGCATGCATCTTCCTATGGCTGAAATGATTTTTGTTTAATCATTGTCACACGGTTAAGTAGAAAAAAAGAAGAATGAACCATGTAAATTTCCAACAAACCATCATTTATCATGGACGCGCAAATTTCACCAAGAGCAGGATAAGTGAGAAGCGAGTAAGCATTTTAATAGATTTTGTGTATAAAACTTTCATATTCCATCTTGGACGTAACACAAGCTTTAAATCTTGTGCCAAATTCTCGTACTATTAAAATTAAATTTTGCTGCAATACCAGTTTCATCAGGGGTTACTAAGGTTTGAAATGAGTGAAAAGCCTTTTTAATAATGTTCGCCGTTTTAGACATGACAATAGTGTGCCTTCCTTCACTTTAACCAAGTCTTGTTCTATAGCTGGTACAGGGCTCCCATTCTTAAATTTCAAATTTTATTTCAAATTTTAGTACAAATCAGACTTAATCTTCTGACAAATCTTTCTGTCTGTTTTTGTTATTAACACGTATTAGGCAACAAAAGACAATACCAATCACATAGTACTTATATATACATAGTTGTTTCTATACTTAAAAGTTACGTTTGGGAATATTGGTCTGGATTTATTCAGTCTCTTTCTTGTGGTAGGTTCAATAGCGTCTGCTATATTATGTCACTCTACTGCCGTTGTTGCTAGTACAACACCCTATATCGATATACTTCACTCCGTGTTGATTGTGTTGGAATGTTAAATCAACCATGAATGCAGATGTTCGCACATCAATGTTTTCTAGTTCATTATAAACATGGGTGTAGCATTTTTGAAAGTGTCAAGTTAGGCTGAAGTGCCTTTTGGCTACATAATCTAACAGATGACATAGCAGTTGGGTGCTGCAGAACTGTTTAACATTACTTGCTTTTTGGCTGCTATTTCTCATTGTTGCTCCACTGTTAGCGTTTTCAAGTTCTTTTAGATGAAGTATGATTGCAGAGTTAATTCTTCACGGCATTTTCCAAGAATTTCCGATATTTTCAATATTTCGCACATTAGAAAATTTTTTTAACAAATTTCAGCCCTGCGGGTATCAGCAGTACCAAATAATGCAACGCTGTAGGAAAATTGTTTATCAGAACAGGGAAAAAATGAAAAAAGACGTGGATTAACACAAGCTGCGTACTTAGTGGGTTCCTGATTTGGCAAATTATTTACCAAGTGCATGAATGAAAAAGAAATGTAAAAAAAATACAATTTTTAGTGTGCAACGAAAATGGGTATTTTCTCACTCTTTTTCGCTCCAACTTCTTCTCCTTTTGTTTTGATTCGTGTTCCAATTCCCGGGACCTTGACTTGTCACGGTTTTTCTCTTTTGTCTTCTCTTTGTCAGGATCTCGTAATTTTTCTTCCCTCCGAGGACTCTGCAGGATGATACACAAGCATTCAGAAGAGGACTTGACGGACAATCAACTTCCACCGATGATAGGGAAATGGACCATTCAGATCTTTGCACTTAGCCATTCCTTTATAAGCATGTCATTACATTTTTTCAATCACTTAACTTACATGTCGCATGATTAGTCAGGAAATATTAAACATTTTTATCATAACTTCGCTTCAACACCCTTTCAAATTCAAATTTACAGTCGACACAGCCTCTTTGGTGTAAAATAACCTTTCTTCAGTTGACAGGCCTTTCACACCCACCTGCGTGGAGACTGTATTGTGGAGGACGCAAGGAAGAGCCTGTTAACTGAAGAAACGTTAATTTACACCAAAGAGGCTATGTTGACTAAATTATTCACCGTAGGGTTACCAGATTATTAACCCTTTGAGTACTATCGGCCAACTGAAAAGCATCAATCTCAGGGATACCTAAATATTTCTGGGGGAAAGGCCACAGGTAATGATTGTATTAATAATTTGTATTCCCAAAACGAATTTGAGTAACTCCAACAAAATTTAAGTATTTTATGCAGCTAGGAAATCCCCCCCCCCCCCCAAAAAAAAAATTATTTAAGTGGTTGTTTTTAACCTTAAGATTGTTGCAACCAGCAAATCAATAGCCAAAGAGACGGGCACATCATTCGGCCGCTAGAGCTAAAGCAACAACTGCGTATATGCCAAATTATTGGCTTGCAGTAGGTAGAGGGTTAAAGTCAGATTGAAAAACACCAATTGTACTTCCAATTTTTTTCTCACCGAAATAAAACTTTCCTCCAAGACGAACTGTATTTTGCTAAGGTTAACCTTGCCAGTGATATTTCACACTGCTGTCACTCCTTAATGCACTTTCTCTAGTGCACACTAGTTCTGTCTTGAGCCACACGATCTCCTGGTTGATTATTTACTGACACGAGCGCCAATTCACAGCAAGTCCCTTACCAAAGCAAGTCTATTACAAGCATTCCAAATAGCATTTGTGCTAAGCAATGTACCGAACATGGGAAGAAGAAAAATGCCTAGACTGAAGGACTAAATGCCGACTAAATGCCTGGACATTAAGGACTAATGCCGAAAGATTAGGAGCGCATTTCTCTCAAACGCTTATTCCAGTAAACTCCATAGTATATCTGCGAGATTCAATGGATGAAAGATTTCACCGAGAGGGGCCTTGAAGAGAGGCTTTTTTTTTTAAACTTTTATTGGCAGATTCTGATTGAATGCTACCGAGTTCATTAATTCAGCATGCTTAACACTGCTGTGCGGCAAGAGTTTAAAGAGTCTGCCAGTTTCCATGTCCTCTTTATGGATGGATATTTGAACATGGTTTACCATCCACATATGGATACAACAGAAATGGGAGGTTTTTTTTTTTGGGCGAGATCGAAGTAAGGATCTCGCCCTTATGAGACCATCTCGTACCACCCTAATACAGTCAAGCAATCTGCCGAGCAGCCTACGACAACACTCTTAAGGTGAAAGTTGTGAAGCAATGGAGTGACTTTCTCCCCTAACACAGAGTAGCTTACATAGCCCTTACCCTAATCAGAATGCCCAGATTGTGCCCAGTCAGGGTTGCATGGTATTTACCAGGGGTGGTTTTTACCGCCCCGGGATGAACTACTTTTTCCCAATTAATCCCAGTGAAAGACAAAAATACGTGTTTAACGTGTAAAATATAATTATATTAGTTTTAAAAATTAAATAGTGTTAAATATAATTAACAGTGTCTTCAATTCAAAAGATTAGATTCAAAATATGTTTGCTAATGGAATGTTTACAAAGGAAAATGTACAAAATTGTGTTTTATAAGTACAAAAAATTATAATTGAAATGCTAAAAATTCTCATAATGATTTTTTACTGACAATTTTTTTTGTGAATTGCCATATGGGTTATGGATTAGGACGTAACATGCAAGTAACCTACAAAAAAAATTTTCAAACGCCAAGTCACTGAGTCTTCGCTACCATTCGGGATCCAATCGGCCACGCAGCATCCTATAGCAAAACCCAACTTAGTTTCTATGTTAGTAGTTTCACTACATTCTGTTACTTGAATTTTTATTTCAGATAGAATTACAAAGTAGTACTATTAATGTTAATGAGCAGTTAGGCTCCAAACTTAAAAAATGCATGTAATACAAAAATAATATAAAAAAATAAAATTTTTCCCACTTAGCTGGTATTTACCAGGTTTTTACCGGTATTTACCAGTGCCCTGTCCAAAACTAGTTTTTCCCAGAAAATTGCCAACCCTGTCCAAAGAAGAAAGTTACAGTTCAATTATCTCCCGTACCCACTTAATAAACCTTTATCGGCTGCTCCAAAAGCTGGATACAACACGGGGAAAGTGGGTGGGGAGTAATAGTCCTGTCCTAACCAGCTGTTAACCCGTTATTAGCTGCTCCAAAAGCTGGATACAACGCTGGGAAAGTGGGTGGGAGAGAAATAGTCCTGTCCCAAGCAGCTGTTAACTGGTGGTATTATTTTTCATTATATCTGTTTATTTTTGGGAGGGGGTTGTGGGTGGCAGGGGGCACCCAAGGAGGAATGAACTAGAATAAAGGCTGCCGGACTATACCAACATGCCTCCATGGACATACTTGAAGTATGTGCTAGAGGCAGACATGAAGGACCGGACAGGGGTTAGGTCTACATGTATCGCAGTGAGTGGCAAGCAACATGTAGGGGGAGAAAGCAAAGGCCTAGTACGTGACACAATCCCACAAGAAAAAACACAACATGAACCCTTGGTGGAAAATGTACCTGCTTAATGCATTAGCCGAGTCATGATGTCAAGAGAAAGAGCCACAAATTAACAGTGGAGATTCGAAAACACTAGCTAACTAGACTAAGCAAACATCATTCGAGTTAAAACACTTAACTGCAAGAAAAGTTAATATCGCGAGAAGATAATTGTTAACTTACATTGGAAAATACCAAAGATGGGGTCGACAAGAAAATACTTCATTGATTAGGTGCCACCGAGCCACCGTTTTGTTGGCCTGAGAAATATAAATATTAACACAAGTTGCTGATCTCGCAAGCTCTCAACAAAACTCGGAAAAATTCCGGAAAAAATTACCGCACACTTTCA
>JAHWFP010250505.1:0-14132 GCA_023313725.1 Lithobius niger
CATTAGACGATTTTCCAGTTAGACGTTCGTCCGACGCCCCTACAAATAGCTGTAGCTGTACAAAAGCTGTACAAATAGCTGTAGCTGTACAAATACGATTTGTAGCTGTACAAATAGCTGTATAAAGGAAAGAGGAAAACAGCCAAACAGCGAAAATTATACACTAGAGATAACGTAGTAAGCCACCTTTATATGCACTTACGTTTCGTCGGGGTGGCATGACCTGGATTAGAACTGGCTACCCAATTCGTCCCCAGATCAGGAGTGGCCATGGTGATAAAGTGGCCACAGTGGAGGATGGGCCATGGTGATAGAGGTGCTATGCCAGTGATTTGGGGACGAATTGGGTTGCCAGTTCGAATCCGGGTCATGCCACCCCGACGAAACGTAAGTGCATAAATGTGGCTTACTGTACTATGTTATTTTTAGTGTATGATTTTCGCTGTTTGATTTTTCTTCTTTCATTTATATGAACTGAAAACACGCTTTAATTTTCGGCCCTCGCTCTTATTTTGTATCTTGTTCACAAACATAAATAAAAACAAAAATAAAGACACGCTCTGCTCCTTAGTGACGCTGATTCTTCACCTTGTTAATAAAGTAAAGTACGTTTGCACTGCGGTGCTGTGCAGTGTGCAGCCTTTGCAGCAAAATACGATAGCCCCAAGGTGACAATAAATAGTTTACATGAATAGAGGCATTAAGTGGTCATAGTGGCTGAGCGGTGAGAGAGCTCAGCCTGGTTACTGTAGGTTTGCGTATTTGATCGAACCCCTTGAAAGGGGACTTTGGCAAAGTCCCCGCCAGGACTGCCGGCCAAGGTAGTGTGAGAGGCTACCATGCTCCCTCAGCGGCTATGGGAAATGTTCTGCCCAATTCGGGACAATCTTTCGGCCCCTACGATGATTGGAGGTTTCCCGGATCGAATCCCCGGGTTGGCTCCTCCCTTTACCAGTTATTTCTTCTCTGGTAATGTTCAAAATTGAGCCGGTTCAGCCATTAAGTTGCATCGGCAGACTTAAAGGCTCGAATGAAATTATTAAAAAAAAAAGTATGCATTACATAATACCGTAGTACGGTGAGCCATCTTTATACACTTACGTTTTGTCGGAGTGGCGTGACCCGGATTCGACCTGGCACACAAAGGTGTCTTTCTGTACTACGTTATTTCGAGAGTTGCCTCTGTCCTTTATTAGGTACGCAAAGTATTTTTTTTTTTTGGCTCAATAAAAATAACAAGTATACCGTACATAAGTAATGTACAATAGTATCCAAAGGAAACTATATTATAATATAATATATAGAGACGATGCTCGAGGCATCCACCCACCCAAATTCCCCGGTGGAAGAAGTACCACCATTATTACAGTTGTTTTTTTGCCGCGTGAGGGAGGAAACCGGAGTGCCCGGTAGAAATCCTCGTGCAACGGGCGGGAAACAACCGGAGAAAAACCCGTACATATACACTTCCTATCGCCAGGATCGAACCTGGGTCTGTACGAAGCCAGAGATGTACAGCTGGGACCAAGACGCCTATCGAATCTGACGCCCCAGTGCTCGCAGCTAACCGTGCACCCATTATATTATGGTACACAAAATACACGCCATTTAGCATAAGGGCACATTTACGCAACGACTCGCATTTGCATTCTCGCAGCTAGAAATCATCGGAATTTCCAACATGGCCGCGGCTTTACCTCTCTGCCTGCTCGCAACGAAAACGTTCAATGTGATTTCAGAGGCGACTGGAAAATTGTTTTGTCAGGAGGAATTCTTTATCTTATTGTAACGGATTATCCGCTTGCAAGCATTTACTCAAACAATGTCGGATTTAGCTAATCCAGGAAGCGTTGTTACCATGGCAACGACACATTTGCCACCGCGATTAAATTCTAGCTGCGAGAATGCAAAGGCGAAACGTTACCGTAAACGTGCCCTAAATCAACTGGCTTGCAGCTAGGAGCTTGAAACCTGCTGCTTCTCTCCCAGATGGCCTTGTACAAACGGTGCACTTAAAGCGAGACTTTCTCGCTCCTGATGAAATTCGAGTGACTTTAGCTTGATCCAGGCGTCTTACGTTTCAAATGCACCTGAAGATAAATCCGGGCCATGAGCTAATGACGCTACATCTTTAACAATCACAATATCTACGCAGCTTGTAGATGCAACCTCCATGCATGCAACACGACAGTTTATCATAACCCGTGTATCATAGAAGTATTGTGGAAGGCGCGCTTAATATTGCTCAAGGCATAATATTTGTTTTTGCTTTTCACAATTTGGTTGCTCAAACGTGTTTTTATTTTTCCTCTTCTTTTTACGGCATTCAAGATATGCGCTCTTCGGCATTTCAGCAGAATAAAGTTGTTTACCAGTTTGCAAAATTTAGAGGCCGGTATTTCAATATCTTACACGGAAAAGATACCGAAAACAAAACGTCTTTCAAGTCGTCCGCCAACAGTATTTGTTCCCAGCCAAAAATAAAAAATAGTAATAAAAGAAATGGAATTTTCTTCATGGCACGGTTAATCAAAGAGTAGCTTGGATTTAAAGGTCACCCTTTGTAAACATTATACCTCTCAATAATCATCGGGTGATACGATGCGAAAAACAAACAAAAAAAACCCACGTAAGCATTTCCAGAAACCAGCATACGGTTTGGAGCCTTACATTCACATCGAAAATCTGTTCGTTCTCTGAGTCTCGTTTACTATTTGCGTGAAGAAAAACTTTTAACTTTTTTTTAGGTTTTAAATTTTTCAGATCCTCCCAGGGCGTGGGGGCCTGAAAATGTATTTATTTATTTATTTATTTACACAGAATGCCTTAGCCCGAAGCCATGCGCTCTCGTACAGAACTACCTAAGCCTACGTAAAACTACAAAACTGTAGAGCAGTGACCTGTGACGTCACAGTTTGCAGCGGTACTGTCATGATGTGGCCGTGGAGCCCGCCCTCTGGCTAGACTGGTGGGGAAGACGGCTTGGCTTTCCGCCATTTTGTTATTTTGGCTTGTTTCGTGCCATCAGCGCTGGTGTCATGTTTATCCATCACGATGGTTAACGATTGCCGGATTTCTGGTTGCGGCAACAAAAGAGGAGTAGAGGGTTCGTCCTTGTTTAGATTTCCAGCGATTTCCAGCAAATTCCTTCCTCCATTGCTAAACCAGATAACGTCGTCTGCTTGCTTCTTACACGATTATTTACCCCACCACTACAAGATGGCGGCACGCGTTGTTCGGTTGCCATGAGCAACGGACAGCGATGACGGTGCTCTATAAACAGACAACAAGCACGACAGCTGCTAACAATGCTGGTGAGCCAACAATTCACGCGCAGTTTTAGGAATCGTGAACAGGAAGCATTATCGTTATTACGAATTAGTTAATCCACCCAAAACCAAAACTGGTATAAAAAGCCGCCAAGTTTCCAAAAAGGGATCGACTTTTGAAGGCAGTGATATCATTCAACCAACAGGGTGGCGTTCAAATGCTCTTGATGAAATTCCCTGATTTTTCCAGGTTTTCCAAACCAATACTGACACTTTTCCCTGATTTTTTTTTTGGTCGAAGGAATGTGCAGTATAGAACTAATTAAAACATGTTTTTCCCATGTCCTCAAACTATATATCGCATTGCTTTGCTAAATCAAAAATTTCACTGCCATAACCGGTATTGGTCAAGAGTAGGAAAAGGCCATAATCTGCACAAAACTAGAAAGGCACTTAGGCCCACATTACTTAGGCCTAAGGAATTTTCACTTTTATCAGAAATTAAACAAAAAGGACATGAAGTTTGAATTGAAATAAAGTGCAAGTTTTAGAAGTAAAAAATTAAATCCGAATTAGCTATTCTTTATAGGTGAAAGACACTTTCGGGAAACTGTTCAAATTCCCTGACTTTCGGCACATATTTATCAAATTCCCTGATTTTCCCCTGAATTTTTTTCCGACTTGATAAATTCCCTGAATTTTCCCGGTTTTTTTAAGTAAAACACCACCCTGACCAAGGAAAAGCCACCAAGTTTAATCCTATTAGCCAACCTAATCGCTCCGACTAATAATTCTAAAGTTAAATGAAAAATAGAACCTTGCTCCCGACTATATTGTTAACGAAAAGTAGTGAGCAATATCCAAAGTAGTAGCCAAATTACCACGAATTAACAAACAAAAAGCAAACTCGTTTGATGTTTAACGTAAGGTTTAACTGATCCGAAGTCAAAACGGAAAGGAACACACACAAACTTTCCGTAAGGTTTCAGATATTGCTAGTGGTTCATAACAGTCGCTGTGTAATTGGGCTAGCCAGGTTTACGGTAATTTGTAAAGGGAGTAACGGATTAGGAATGAA
This sequence comes from Lithobius niger, assembly GCA_023313725.1. NCBI lineage: Eukaryota > Metazoa > Arthropoda > Chilopoda > Lithobiomorpha > Lithobiidae > Lithobius > Lithobius niger. The sequence goes on from JAHWFP010250505.1 coordinate 4,348, forward strand.
TGGGGAGGGGGAGAAGGTTGAAAATGATTGCGTTAGAGCTAAAATAGTTTTAAGTTAGAAAATTACTCAACCCAACTCGACTCGAGGACGAAGATCAAACTCGTGACCCCTACAACCCCCAAACCAACAAAAGGACCATCCTCAGATCACCATGCATCCCTGTGCAAACTAGTTCGGGTACGTAGGCCTTCTCAATTTTGCGCTAGCCATGAGCAAAAAGTCTATGGGATTTAACAAGGGAAAAATCTTATTAGCTAGTCAGCTAGCTAGACAGTAACATAAAAACAACGTTCTTGACGCATCTTTTTCTCTATGATTGGTGGACACTCATCATTTAAATTTTAGTTTTTCTTAATCTCTGTCTGACCCTTCCCCTTACATTTTCCACAATTTGAAACATTTCTGTCGCATTGGGATTTATCCTCAACATGCCAAAATATGTTTTCAATTGCTTACAGTTAACAGACACATGCCTACTAGTGACCCGCCTTTTTATCATTAACAATCAATTTTTAACAATCGGATGTCTACAATGGGATGATCAACTGTTATTTGGCGGCGAATAATAATAGTAGTAGCTAGCATGAAATCAACGATGTTGAGGTACCTTTTTAGTATTCAATACCAGAAAACGCGGGTTTAATGTCTCTGACAAGAAACGCAGTTGCTAGCTTTCGCCCAAACATTGATTAGTTAGTTTATTTCTGAGGACCTTGGCATTGCGTCACGCGCCCAACTACAGAAATCTTAATCACAACCAAATGACAAGTCAAACTGAGTTACTCAAAGACACACAAAACACTGTCAAACAGAGTGGAAGATTGGGAAGGTAACCGAGTTATGAGCAACAACAATTGAACAACAACAATCAGACGGCAATAATTCGACGCCATGAATCCAACAACCTGAACTTGATGGGCGAAGCGCTAGCGCGCTTCTAGATTATCTTACATTGTTAATGAAAGTCTCAGAGCAGAAATGAACACAACGACGACCCCCGGAAGGGAAACAATGAAAACGTGCGAGTGTGTCAATTCTTTGGTTTGAAGTTGAAACTGGGACGTTGTTGCCCTGAAAAGAAGTTGAAATTGCCACATTGTTGCCTCGACTAACAATTTACTCTGCGCGGTCATCGCAAAGGCATGCTTAAATGACGTCATGTACGAAGGAGTTATTCGTCACACGTGGATTGCTCAAGCCAAAGCGATGAACGGGGAGTGGGGAAGGGCCTGAACAGGGAATGCCCGTTTGAAAATGACGCCATGCACATTTATTTTTCACACGGTACGCATCGCTTAAGCCACAGAGAAAAACTGGGAGTGGGGGGGGGGCGTGAGCTCTTACCATTAAGCGTACGATTACACATTAGCCGAACCTAACGAAAATTTCTGGGTCTTTGTTTGGAATACCAATTTGCCCAACACCTCGCAAAAGGCGGAGAGGCAGTATTAATTCAAATAACCATCCAAATTCAACAACGTGTAGCAAAAGACGGGATAAAAAGAGGAGGGTGAAGATTGGCGGAGAGGGGGAGTATTACACGAAGATAAAGTGACTGTTGCAGCGAACGATCAGGCAGCACCGAGCAAATACTGGGAAACAGCCACGGGCCAAGCAAATCCCCGGGCGAAGCCGGGTATGACTGTTAATTCACTTATAAAAGAAAAAAAAAACTACAGACTACTAAGCTAAAATTCATTCTCGATAATAATCGGAGCTCACAAAACTTTCCTGAATGCAATTTTATAAGTGGGCGAATCGACGATGAACAGAAGAGGGACTGATGAGTTTGAAAAGTCACGTAGATCCTAATTGTTCTTGAAATTACGCATGGACTGAAAATTTTAAAGGATTGATGATGTGTCTTCTCACCTAAGTCGGACCACCCGGGTATCCACCTCTCAGAAACGGATTGCGTGTGGAAATGAACTTAAAATCTTGCCTCGACGTGACCAAAACTTGCGTGACACCTTGCACGGTGGTAGCAAAAACGAAATTGACCTCCCTCACATGAACTTTTGGTGGTAGCGAAGAAATGAGACGACCACACCCCACTTTGGTCGTCCCAGCAGTGCCAAAGCAAAGCGTTTGAGTGGTCGGGGCCTGAAACCCACGGAGTGCCACGCTTAATCGATATTATACAGCAGACTGCAACCTCCCCCTTCCACACGCCACTTCCCAAATCCTCCCAAAAATGAAGCCATCACGGTGCCACAGAGATAATGCCGACACACTGAAAACAAACGTATCTGACATGAAGAAGTGACGTAAGGTTGGCATGACGTAAAAATATTTATCTACATTTAAAGGATTACAATTGTATTTAGTTTATGATGATGAAGGTGCCATTTGACTGGCAGGAAAAACTAACAAGAACATGAATTAGGCAACAAATGTTTGATTTTCGGCTCGGAATGTGGGACTTGTTCATAATAATAATGTTAAAACATTAAAAATGGTCGGAGCTGCCAAAAATTGTGCAGACTTCATACAGCCGCCATAAAATGGATGATTTTCCAACAAGGCGCTGTGAGAAGTCCACAATTTGTGGCAGCTCACGCTTTTGTTTATTGTGGTTAAGTTCCAAATACCAGGCCGAAAATTAAGAATTTGTTTCCAAATTCATGTTCTTGTGAGTTTTCTTGCCAGTCAGAGGGTACCTCTATCATAAATTACTGCAGTAACTCACAAATTATCTTTTCAAGACCATTTAGGCTAGGCTTCGCCTTTTTTTTCAATTCAGCTTTTTTTTCAACTTAATTTTCGGAGGGGGGGGGGAATTAGCATTTTCTGTGTCCTTCCCCTTTCGGCGTCCCCTCCAGCCTAGCACTGCATCCCACGGTACCTTCCTAAACGGCCAAACAGAGCGAACCAAACGCACTACTGTTGGTGACAGTTTGGATCATTCCTAGCTAATATCCGTGTTGATGCGTGATTGACGTCAACATCGTCAGCGATGAATCTGTTTCGTCAAAATTGTTAGCTCGCGCATGTTCAAACCTCCACCCCTTCATACCACCTCCCTGATATGATTCGCAATTTGGCATTGCTCTCGCTTGGTCTCATCTATTAGCCAATCCTGGTCAAATCCATTAGCCAGGTCTGGTCGCGGTGAAGGTATGATGACGTAACGGATACTCCACTGGGCTTGTTGAGCTGTATTGTATTTAGGAAGGTACTGACTGGCTGACGCAATATCACTGCACATGCGCGACGTCAAGTTTGGAGCCAAACTGTCTCTAACAGTGGTGCGTTCTGTTCGCGCTATTTGGTGCTTTAGGAAGGTAGTGTCTGTGAACTCGTTCAAGGTGAAGATCACGTCTGGGCTTCAGAGGTGTGCGGCGGCGAACATCAATTTTTTTCGCGGCGGCGGCGGCATGAATCGGCCCGCCGATGGTCGGAGGGCAGTAGCGACTTTCACAAAATTCAGACAGCGGCGCGGCTTTCCCGCAAAGTAGGCAGATATAAACCCGAATATTTTCTTCATTTGCAGAAAAATATTTACCGTTTGTCATCACTGCAGATCGCAATGATTAAAAATTTTCATTGTTGTTAAAAACGACGACAATTTAGTTGTTAGTTGGATGGTTGTTATTTCCATATCAAAGGTCCATGTCGGGTCGCCACTCGGTAGGTCGGGTTCTTGGTTTCTGTCGGGCTACTCGGCGTTTTGAGGAGTGACTGGTCTTGGCCCCTTGTTCTTTGCTCGTCTTGGAAGTTGGGGTTTTACTGTGGTAGTTATGTGGGGAGCAGTGTTGCAGATGGACTGTTCTGGTGTTTCGGTGTTTTCCTTGGTACAGATATGGTTAGCGTAAGTTAGATATAAGTAGAATAATAACGAGCGTGTAGCTGCAGGCTGTTTGGCTCAATAAACGCAAATCAAATCAAGGTTGTTTGTAACAACCGTTTGTACTGCAATTGTTAAAACCAAGGGCAGACTTATCGGCGGCGGTGGTGGCAGTCAATACCTCTGGAATAGGAGGTAACGCCTTCAATCTGACAACATCTGCTGACTGTGGCTGATGATAATCATGGTTGACGAAAAGGCACTTGGTTTCAGCTCGAAAAAAACGGGTGACCGTCGCATACAGTGGTAATTACAAGACATAATAAAAAACAAAATACACATTACCACCACAACAGAACACTTGAGTCAAACTTCAGAGTTCACTGTAGATTTCAAGGGCGGATCCGGAACGAGGTTTTATTTTTTTTTTGGGGGGGGGGGGGAGGGAGGGCAAGGATGATTTTTCTGCGTTTTTGTGCATTTTTTTTTTGGAATTTAACTACGTTTGTTCAGAAATTTGGGCTTTTTTTCCGAGTTTATTTGCCCCCTCGGCCCCTCCCTTGGATCCGCCCAACATTTTCGGCGAGTCCTATCGCGTTTTTCAGAACAAAATATATACCGCAAAAGACGAAAAGGACCTAAAAAGGACCTAAAATTGGTGTTCATGGAAGGGGCGGGGGTTGAATGACATCCAAAAGCCGGCGCTGCCTTTTTACAACTGTGTGCGCCCCTCCTCCCCCCACCCCGTCCCTGGTGGCCAGTAAGTAAGCTGCAGAGGTGTGCTTCCTTTAGGGAAAGCACACCGGCAACCACAAACAGTCCACTTGCGTCAACTTAAGTAAACGACTAAAGGTTTATGTTCGCGTAACGTATAGCCACCAGATAAGCTGGACGCGCAGCCCGAACACGAAATAAATAAACAAGCAACGATGCTGCGCTTATTGCTATGGTGATGGGGGAACGAAAAGGCTTTCTAGGGATGCACCGAATATTCGGTAATTATTCGGTATTCGGCCTATTCGGTATTCGGCCGAATACGGATTTTGGGCGAGTAGTGATTTTCGGTTTTCGGCCGAAAAGTGTTAAGATTTGTTGGTATTCAGCCGAATATTCTTTAGTATGTATTTATGCAATTGTGTTAATGTAAGAACGTTTAGCTAAGCAAATAGTTTTTGGTTTGTGAGGAATTGTCTTCTGACATTTCTAAAAGAAGGAAAAATGATCAACTGTGTTTAAATTACAGGTATTCTGTTAAGTATTCGGCCGAATAATTCGGTATTCGGTCTATTCGGCCATTATTCGGCACAGAACCGAATAATTCGGTATTCGGCCGAATATGTAAATTGTTTGGTGCCGAATATTCGGTATTCGGCAGTTCAACTATTCGATTGTATATTCGGTATTCGGCAAGTTAAGTATTCGGTATTCGGCAAGTTGAGTATTCGGTTATATAATTCGGTATTCGTTATTCGGCTAGTTAAGTATTCGGTTGTATATTCGGTATGCGGCAAATTGTGTATTCGGTGCATCTGCATGCATTCGGTGTATTCGGTGCGTCTGCATGGCCGCCGTCCAGTAATGGGTGTCAAGCAAGCAGGAAAGGCTGCTTGCTTGACACCCATTACCGGACGGCGGCCATGCAGACGCAACGTAACTCACTCGCATCGCACTTGTATTTAAGTAAAACGCTCCATAATGGAGTGAAAATAATTGGGTCATAATGGAGGCGAAAATAATGGAGCGAAAACGCTCCATAATGGAAGTGAAATAGAGCCTCCATTTCACATTTTCACCATAATAATAATATGAAACGCGAAAAACCCTTGTTTTGGGCTCTGCCAAACCCTCGGTTTTCGGTGCTGCTAAATCCTCCGGGTGCCTGGGTTGGGAACCCTAATCACAGTCCATGGTCGAGTGGCATGCACCAGACGTACTGATGACGTCATGCATCATCTCAGGCGCTGGACGTGAGAAATTCCGACTTGACAACGCGGCAGCCACATCCAGCAATGAGCACGCGGCTTAGTCGCGAGACAACGGATAACGTTTCATCTTACCCAAGCTGCTCTGTACGTTCTTCGTTCAACCATCGTGTCTGCAAACAAAAATTGTCAAATTTGAGACCGTTAGTTCAAAAACTTTCTGAGAATCGATAGAAAAACCAAAGCATTTTGTTACCAAAAGCCAGACGGGAAATTCTACATATAAGTTTTCTATATCACGCTCCAAAGATTTACAATGCCTTACCATTTCACTTTAAAACCATCCGATCAGCTCATTGTTTCAAATCGAGGGTACGCGAATGGATTGTTGGGCTTGCTGACCTTGAATCCTTGTTTATTATTAATATAGAATACCCTTATTGTTTTTGCATATCTGTCGAATGCACGACCTGTGTAGATATGTACTTGACTTACTTTTTTGTTTATATTTTAACCTGACATATTTTCATGTTATTTTATGCAGAATCTGATGCCACCTATTGATTTGTAATCATTTTCTTCGTTGGTTCTGTGTTGCACACGAGTTTACTCTGCAACACAGATTTACACGCTCATGATTTCATTGCCATTGTAGCTATTGAAATGCTTTGGAGTGCAATAAACTTACTTACTTATTCTGCCTCAATATAATTTTGAGCTACATAACGGGCCAAATAATTGTGAGAAAAACAGAAAACAGAAATTTCCTTGCATGAATGATAAAGTAAATTGCATTTATATCCCAGATCTTCCGTAAACATGAACTTAAACTTAATGTTGTCAGTGAACGTCGATATTTTTGACGTTTTTGTCGGTAAAAATAACGTTCGGCCCCACAATAGTTAAAATCATAAAACTGCTGTAACATGGTCGTGGTTCGATACTGTATGATGCTTGAACATGTTTTTTTTTATCCGTTTACTTCATTAGATTTTACGCAAAATATTTTCTTTACGGAAATAAACAACTTAATTTTTTTTCGTCGTTCTTATCCTAGCCGAAACTGTAATAAAATCTAGACTTTTTTCCTTGAGCTTATTGGTTGCAAGAGAGTATACGTCACTAGCCTCATCGACAAAGACGGCAGAGCACCCTGTTCGAGAATGCGTGAGAAAGTAAACCAAATTGAAAGATGCCATTTTTGGGCAAACGTGTACGCCAGAGGGTTTTACACGATTATTAAATGATAAAAATTAAATTAAATGTTGACTTGCTTGGGAGAACTTTCATAAGATTTTTGTGCAAAAAACAATTCTTATCACAGCAAATTATTATTATTAGTATTATTGCTGTAAAGGCTGAACAGCATCACAGCGAAACGCAAATAAAGTAAAGTAACTTAGGGCGAATAACTGCCACTCGGTTCAGGAAATTGGCTGGTGCACCCATCATAGGTCCCATAAGCACTAAGATTACACGCCTGACCCGTAGTACCAAGGTTTTTCCCTAAGATGGGGGCCACTCCATGAGCTTGCATTGGGGCGCCATGCCCTCTCCCCCTCCATCAACCCCCAGACACAAAGTAACACCCCTGGGTTGGGATCGTTCAAGTAATACTCCTCATGAAATACGCTCCCCCCCCCCCCACCCCACAGTTACCAAGTTTATTTATTTCCCCTACAATAACTCGATTAAATTCAAGAGATTGCCCCGCCGCCCCCCCCGCCCCTCGTCATCAATAGACGATCAGGCATAGGTGATAATGCCTGCGCTCTTTAATGTATGGGAGATGCCAGGAATCAACTGCCCAATCCAACGGTGTTAGTCATGTTATTGTAGGGAACAGAAATAAACTTGGTAACTGTGGGGTTGAGGGGGGCAGGGTATACCCCACTGCAAGGTCATGCATGCACCCTCCCCCCTTCTTAGGGACAAACCTTGGTCCTATGCAGTAATCTCAATGCTGCAAGATGTATGGGTGCACCGAACAATTTCCCTCACTGTGCAGGGAAGCCCTCATGTGGGCGTGGGGGCCTGCATTGAAGATGTAATAAAACTCATCCTGTTTATCCAATTAGTATGCCGTTTTCGGCGATTACGTTGGCTGGGCCATGCGCATGTATTTCCCCAATTGGAACCAAATGTCTATTTTTCACAGGAACAAAGTTAAATTTTGTATCTTGGGGTTGAGGAGGGGGAAGGCAAAACCACCACAATGCAAACTCATGGGGTAATCCCCCATCTTACGGACAAAACAAAGTCCTATGAGTCTGGTGCGTAATTCCACTGCTGTAGGGCTTTTGGTTGGGTATAAGGGACTTTTGACTCACCCTGTATACCTATAACTCTATGCCGGAGCCAGTCATTGGGGTAGCTGCAAGGGGCACTGGAGGGGGTAAAGAAGGGTGGCTAACTGAAGCTTAAATGCTGTGAGAGCCAATTTCTTTCGTGAAAAAACACGATTTTTTTTCGATTTATCGGCGGTTGCTATAATTTTCAGCAAGTGGAATCTTTTCTTTTCCGATTTACAACCTTAAAGGCCGGTTGCCACCAAATTAGCATTGCAGCATCTAGACCTATCGAGTTCTCCCTCGCAGGAAGCAAAGGAATGCACAAAGCAAAACTTTTAAACGCTACAAACAAGCCACGTGACTCCTTAATTATTGAGTAAAAATTTGGTACGCCCACGTGCACCTGGAAACAAGCAGTAAAGATTAACGATATTAGTGTCACTAGATGGCGCCAGGGGAATTTCTTTATATTTTTCCGTGGCGCCATCTAGTGACATCAGTATCTTTAATCTTTATAGCTTGTTTCCAGGTGCACTAGGGGCGTACCAAATTGTTACTCAATAATTAAGGAGTCACGTGGCTTGTTTGTTGCGTTTAAAAGTTTTGCTTTGTGCATTCCTAAGCTTCCTGCGAGTGATAAACTCGATAGCCCTACATGCCGCAATGCTAATTTGGTGGCAACCGGCCTTTAAGGTAAGTTTCACAGCGTAAAGGGATCGGACAAAACACTGCTCTTGCAGCACTGGCTTCACTAAAATCCGCCGTTGTTTTTACCTCCATTTCGGCCTGTGCACCTTGTAAGCTAAAGGTAGCGACTGACCACCTTTGGAGCCGCGCTACGCATGTTTACCACCTAAACATACGCGCGCAGCATATAGTTCTGCGCGGAAGACTTGCGCAGTAGCAACAAGTTTCGGTTTCACTTTCAGTAGTGTTCAAACATGGCGACCGCGTGTTCACCCCACGGTTACTGCTCGCATCATCGTAAAAGCAAGCTCTTGACCAGTGGAGAGAAGCAAATAGTGTTGAATGTTTACAGCATGACCCACCGTCAAAACCCAGGAATGTTAGTAGATGATGTTGTAGCTAAGACTGCAGAGCTGACAGGTGTTAAGTCAAGCAGTATTTTCAGCATCAAGAAAGAATTTCGGCAGAGGGAAGGAAAACTGAGCACTCCCGGAAAGACCCATCCAAAAGCCAAAGGCCAGCGAACACGTTCTCTTCCCTACGATGAGTTTACTTTGTGTGCCATACGGAGGAAAGTTCACCCCGTCTTTCGTAACAACAAAATTCCTACTGCTAAAAAGGTGTGTGACGCCATCAATGACGACGACTCATTACCGAACTTCACGCTGCGGACAATGCAACGCGTCATGTGCGATCTTGGATTCCGTTATGCGAAACGCTGCTGGAATTCCCTCCTGCTTGAGAGAGATGACAGGGTGTCACGGCGGCGACGTTACCTACGCCAAATTAAGTCATACGTGCAGCAGAAAAAGCCAATTTATTACGTAGATGAAACGTGGCTTAATGCAGGCCACACAAAATCAAAGGTGTGGCAAGACAAAACAGTGAAATGCCGACGCGATGCTTTTTTGAACGGCCTTACGACTGGATTAAAACAACCGACCGGCAAAGGCGGCCGCCTTATTGTTTTACACGCGGGCAACGAAGAAGGCTTCGTCAACGGAGCGGAATTGGTGTTTAAAGCTAAAAAAAAAGGTAGCCTACTGGCGATAGCAGTGAATCCTCCGACGATGGAGTCATTAGCGGAATAGATGAGCT
>JAHWFP010250509.1:0-14765 GCA_023313725.1 Lithobius niger
GAGAAGTAATGCGTTTCTATTATTTCGGTAGTTTTTGTGTAGTTACATTCGCGAAAATCACGTTTCAGATTGTATCCCTCGTGGCACGGTAACAATAAAAAATGCGATCATTCAGCAAAGTGAAGGGTACTGTTGAGTACGTATAGTAACAATCATTAACAAACGAGAAAATACGTCATATAATTTATTTTTATCCGTTATAGAGTTAATGTATATATGTCATCGTGTCAGGATGGCTTAATGGTTAAGGTGTAAGCCGTTAAATCTAATCGTTGTGAGGACGAATATCATCCAAGCTGCGGAAATTGGTTATTAGTTTAAGATAGGTAGGAGGTATAACTCAAAGAATGCAGATATAAATTACACTTTAATAAAAATATATATAACAGCTTCGTTTGTGGTCTATGATAATAGAATAATTGTGGAATTTACGCTTTCAATAAACAAAGAGAAAAAAAAAGAGAAACGGCCTTCCTCCGTAACATCTCTGTAATGTGTGGTGCAGTGGCAAGCTGGACCACTGCACTGTGAATGAGGTTGGCGCTAATGACCAAGTTGTCGACGTGCCAAGCCTCAATCCCCCCCCCCTTCCTTAAAATTTGCAAATTTACTTGATTTGCGCCAACAAATTGTGATATCAAGTTACAGTGAGTAACCCAAAATTAAAAACATTCGAGATACCAATACAAAGAGATCAACAAAGAGCAGCGAAGGAGTAAAGTTACAGTGAAATCCGAAGTAAACGTTCAGTTCGAATATAGAGAAATGATGCAGCAGCCTCAAGTTACAATGACTCAGTCACGTTTCTGAGGAACGGTTTACGCTGATTGAGTGAGCAACGCGAGCGAAAATCAGCGTAATTGTCATCCGAAACAGCACACCGTTAGTATTAACAACAAGTAAACCTATGTTTAAGTTAATCCTTTGAAACAATTCACTTCGGTACCGCGTATTGCGAGATTGTTGCCGCCCACTTAAAAACAATTCAACTCCTTTCTGAAAGTGAGCATTTAGAAAATAAATGCTCCCTTCCATCGTATCAGGCTGCCAATTGGGGGCCTCGAAATTAAGAACCTACCGTCGTTTGGTTTAAAGTTGTCTGGTTTAGCAGACACGGATTGGTTTTCTTTTTAGCTCAAACGCCGACAATGTCACATTCCACGTGACTAAAACTTTGTTGCCGCTTTGGTGCCACAATAATACGCCAAAATATTATCCAAATAGCGGCGCGGCAGGTCTGGTAAGTGGCGCCATCTTTTCGAAGACTTTGGAAAAAGTATTATAACCCGAACTTGTATAGTCCAAGGCCGTCAACAGACGGCGACATGGCAGGTTTGGTAAATGGCGCCATCTGTTCGAAGACGTTGGAAAAGTGTCCCAAACAGCATTTGAAGGCGAATCCTGTCAACAGATGGCACTACAGGGTGGGGTACTTGATTGTACGACAGGATGGTGAAGCCGGTGCACTCGGCTCCTGCTCCGTATTATATATGTAGATTATGAAAGTGGGCGACAAACTAGATCTAATAAAAGGTCATTGGCCCCAGATCAACAAATCCGACACAGGGATGCAGAATAATAACATTACAAATCCGGGATGACATTAATAGGTCAATTGTGCCATGTCTTATAAGTCCTATGGTTTGGTTATGATCTGAAGCATTAGGAAAAATCTATTCATTTGCTTGATAATTTTTGGTGTGGAACGTTGATCAGCAGTATACGAGTTTCAACAAAAAATATCGTTGAGCGTAGATCCAATAGATGCAATAGAGAGATGCAGAATGCAGTCATTATAAGTCAGGGATGACACCAATAGACGAACAGGGGTAAAATTCACAGTCATCTAAACCGTAGGCCCACTTAACGATGTGTTCGGTTTTTTTTTTTTTTTTTTGGGGGGGGGGGGGGCATGGAAGTAACCTCCTCGAGCGAAGCAAGACGAAGCCGTCGGTGAAAACAATGTGACTGGTAAATTATTAATAATTGTCATAAACTTATTAATGTTATGGATCGCTAATGTTACTCATTAATGTTATTAATTTTAAATCCAAAAGAAACAACATTTTCATTATAAATAAAACACGTGTTCACTTTTTGGCTTGAAGCGCCTCGGGTCACCTCCAATTTCGCAGAATTCATTTTCGCAGGAAAAAGTGTCCATTTTTACAGACATAAATTTTGAGGTCAGCATTCGGCGAAAATGGAATTCCAAACTGGCATAAATTATGTCGATTTTGGCCGATCGAATTTGGAGAAGACAAATATGACCTGCTACCTCTTTATGAGCTGCATTGGACATGACCCAACTTAGAAGTAAAAATTTTTCTTCCTGTGTTGCTAGTCCCGTATTAATAAAACAAATGCAGAAAAATCCCTCATTTAAGATGGGTAGTGGTGAACATTTTTTTGTTGAAACCCGGTTTCAACAGGAGCCCCCTCACATTACCGACAACTGATCTCATTATTCATGCACTTAAGAGTATAGGACAATTTCTAACGCAAATAAAAAAGGCACATAAAAATAAGCTTGGTCGTGTACAATACAGCATATCAAGGAGAAACTAGTCGTATTTTTATTCTGCAAATTTAATTCAGCAAAAATGGACATAATTTCTGCGAGTTAGACCTCCAAATGTATGCGTAAAGAGGCTGTATGTTCTCTAGACCGTAATTTAAGTATCCATAAATTTGCATAACCAAACGTTAAATTGTTAAGCTGACAAGAACACCTCGCGAAAGCGGTCAGTATTTTTTCAGCTTCGAAATGCAACTCATAGTTGAACAAATTTGTCGATAAAAAAAACTGTGCTCTTGTGACTTACTACGGAAAAAATACCCGAAAACCAAAAAAATTGTTTTTATGGTTATAGATTTTTTTTTGGGGGGGGGGGGGGGGGCAGCTTTTAGATGCCCATGTTAAATCTAACAAGTCAAATAGGTCTATCATTGTAACGTTTTATAAGCGTATGTTTTTTTTAAGTTGCCTAAAGCGTCCACAGCCTATCTTGAGTTCTCCGCAGAACGAACACAGATAATCGATTGTACGTTTTCAGTAGCAGAGTGCCTTGTTGATATCCAAGATGGTAACAAAAACAATGGCAGCCATCGATTGCAGCCATCCCATCCAGGAAGACGTAGCCGCTCACAAAATACTTGCAGGACTCAAGATACACTGCGCACACAATAATTCTTTTTTTTATTATGCACTCATAAAGCATAAGGTAAGCAAACTGCCGGCGTTTTTGACCGTAACTTGTTTCCTTTTGTTTTCCCGAAAAATACTTTAAAATAAGGGTAGTGCAGCTAGACAATACCCATACCATCCTAAACAAGACCATTAGTTCAGTAGAATGGAAGCTATTGTGTGCGCAGTTTATCTTGAGTTCTGCAGGTATTTTATGTGCGGCTACGTCTTCCTGGACGGAGCGGCTTTAATCGACGGCCGCCATTGTTTTTGTAACCATCTTGGATATCAACAAGGCACTCTGCTACTAAAAACATACAATCGATTATCTATGTTCGTTTTGTGGCGAACTCAAGATAGGCCGCGGACACTTTAAGTTTCACTGAAAACTGTCCTAACAAGGACCAGAAATTACAAGATTTTTTTTATCATGCATTTAACACGTAAATATTGTCGTGAAGCCAACACCACTGACTTGCTGCAGCCAGGTACTGACCAGAAATGGAAGTGGGTCACTTTTCCGACCCATTACCCACCTGACCGATTCGATCCCTGACCCACGATCCACTTGACCCACCCGATAAAGAACAAAATATGACTCACCGTCCGTGATCCATCCCCCCTATGAAAAAAATAATCCAGTATGCAAATGCATGCAATGTTATTTCAAACAATCCATTTTTTTAAAGAAGCATTTACTAACTAAACACATCCCAAGAGGTAAATCACTTGCTGCAAAATATATGCTCTACAGTTCATTAATTTAAACCTTAGATAAAAACAAAATATCGTGTGCTTAACAGTATTAAGCTAGTTTGACATAAAAATACGCGCCAGTAAGTGTTTTTTCCTGCTTTGGTTTCTATTATAGTACAGTATACTGTAAACTATGGAAGTTCAGTTCTTAACTACAAGAGTGTAGGGCTTACTCAGTCGGTGGGTCGGTGGATGAACGGTTTTTAACCATGACACACTTATTCCCACGATAAAAACGTGACCCATTTGACCCACTGACCTACCAACCCATGGGTCCGTTCCATCTCTGATACCAACGAACAGACTGTTGGTTCGAACAGACTGTATCACATTTTACGCCCCAACTTCCCTGCAAAACTATAAGTTTGTAATGTCAATTATCTGACCCGAATAATTTGAAATGTCAGATTGTCTGAGGCAGGTAAAGTGAGCCACGTAATCAACATTGATTCCAATAAGGGAGGTGCACATTTCTCTGCAGTGTGCACCTCCCTGCAGTGCATGCCCTTTTATCTGCGTCGTATAGTGCCGCAGGCCGATTTGCCGTCGTAAACTTGACCATGCAGATGCCTTGGCTATAGTCCATGCTGTTAGTGCAAAAACATTTCAGTTCTGGCAACAAGCTTCATATTGTACATGGAAGCTGTTTACATGGGTTACAAATCCTCCGGGAGACACTCCCGGAAGTGACACATATAGCCGTGATGACGTCATCAAAATGGCCACCACGCAATGTACTAAATCTCTATTATCTCCGGACCTTTTCGATCAATCCTAACGTGCGACCTATTGTTGGAAAGATAATTTAATTTGCTAAAAGAAATACCTGAACAATGTATGCCGTAAATCTATTAGTTTCTCCGTAATTTGAAGGAAAGCACATTATGACATCCTAAAAATGGTGACCATGCAATATACTAAATCTCGTGTATCTCCGGAACTAAACGAGACCTATCGTTGAAAAGATAATTTAATCTTCTAAAGAAAATGCCTGAACAATGTATCCCGTAAATAATTTAGTTTTTGTTTAATATGAAGGAAAAGGTAACGTGTGTGTAATTATTGCTGCTTTATACACTATGTGGTTCTTTTGGAAACGGTAATTATTAAAACTGTGTCGTATTGTTCACATTGTGTCACTTGAGCAGTGGCCTTTACAGGCACACGGTAGTGTACAGGAAGGTAATTGTTTAATATGAAAGCTCATACCTCTCTTCGCACACTTGCAAGTCTATAGAGGCTACGTTACCCCAGCAGTTGTCGTCCATCCCAGAATATCAATTCAGCAGATTTTTGTTGCCTCCTCTTAAACGGCTGTCTAAACTGTCAAGTCATCACCCTGATTCTGATAACCTCATTCTGCAGATTATGATGGCCTGCGATGCTAACCTTGTGTGCCTACCTACATTGTTTTACGTGCGACCCGCCGATGACTTCAGAATGCTGTCTGCCCTTCCTGGTTTTGCAACAAAGGCTTGAACAAAGCAGGTTCGGACTGGCAATAGTGCCATTGTGCGAATGGCACAGGCGTCCTTCGGCTACCATACTTTCGGCGCCCCTTTGGTAGTCCTCCCCGCGAAGAAAAATGAATGGTTTTGGATTCCCTGTCCGCTGATGACCCTTTCCTTTCAGGCACAAATTTCCTTCTCTCTTCTCCCTCCCTTTACTAAGAATTTTAACACATCTTTTAAACTCCCTCCCCCTCCCCCAAACCCACTCCAAAATTTCAAAAATAGCATTACTTGAAATATAAAATGTTGAAGAATGCACTCCGAAGCTAGAAATGACGACAGAAAATGAAAATAAGCAAAGCTTCTTGAGTTCAACCCCGGACTTTGCTTCTGCTTGGGGAGCTTACAGCGCCTCCCAAAACTCCTAGATGGTTGGAGGCACCATCACTTTATCAACGTTTCCTGTAAAACAGATGGTGCCCTTCCCCGGTCATTTCGATAAATGGCACAGGCACTCTTTCCTACCCAGTCCGACCCTGGAACAAAGTTTTCATTCTATAGCCACTGCCTGCTAACTCACAACCAATCTCTGAAATTATAGCCATTTCTATGTGCAGTTTTGTGATGGTTGATCGGCCTTAAACTGGTGTCTGTGATGGATTGATCTTCATAAAGAATGTTCATGGCACGGCGAACCATGGATGAGGAATTCACATCATACACTGGGAGCAGAATTGATGTGCATTTACCTTTCAAACCTTCATGGATGTTTTGACGGGAATGGAAGGCTACCCAGATAACACTTTACCTTCGTGGTCAGCCTTACTTCTGGTGGATTAGACCAGTCCATCATTTCCACAGATGTATCAATGGTTTTTTCTTCGACCATTGGTAACGGTGCACCACATTCACGTTTAGTCGTATGAGGAAGACTTGTGGAGGACTTGGGCAAGCCTATTCTGCTTTATTATTTGATTGCCCTAGGTTGAGACTGGTTGTCAAAGACATACCTACTGGTGGGTGAAAGATGATGACATGCCTGTTAAATGGGATGAGTTTGCCGATGTATTGAAGGCTGTGTTATGTTCTATATTATCAATTGCGTGCAGCACGAGTGAATATAGATAAAAAAAAAACGCAGAATAAAGCTAACTTAAATTACACATATAAAGTGGAAATAATTACGTGTAGATTTTGTTTTTCTTCAAATTAAATAAAAGAGACTTACTGCGTACATTGTCCTTGTAGTTCTTTTGGCAATTAAATTATATTTACAACAATAGGTCGTAGGATAAGAGCGATATATTCGTTCTAGAGATATCGCAGATTCGTATATCGCATGGTAGTCATTTTTATGACGTTATAATATGTTTTTCTGTATATTAAACAAAAGCTAATATATATACAGCAAACAATGCTCTGGCAATTCTTTTAACAACTTAAATATCTTTCCAACGATAGGTTACACCATAAGATTGATCTATTAGTTCCAGAGATACACGAGATTTAGTATATCGCATGGTGGCAATTTTGTGGACGTCATAATATGTTTTCCTTCAAATTACGGAGAAACTAATAGATTTACGGCATACATTGTTCAGGTATTTCTTTTAGCAAATTAAATTACCTTTCCAACGATAGTTTGCACGAAAAGATTGATTGATTAGTTCCGCAGATAATTGAGAATTAACATATCACACAGCAGTCATATTATGTTTTTCTTCAGATTAAACCAAAACTAATAGATTTATGGCATATATTGTTCAGGCAATTCTTTTAGAAATTTAAATTATCTTTCCAACAATAGGTCGCACGTTAGGATTGATCGAAAAGGTCCGGAGATAATAGAGATTTAGTACATCGCGTGGTGGCCATTTTGATGACGTCATCACGGATTACGTCGTCACTTCCGGGAGTGTCTCCCGGTGGATTTGGAAACTACAATGTGTGTACAGCTTCCATGTGCAATATGCAGTTTGTTGCCGGAACTGAAATGTTTTGGCACTTTTTGTCACTAACAGCACGTCTACTAGGAGCGATGCATCCTATGCAGTAGCCAATCATTCCGCAGGAAGTCATCACATTTTTGTTAGCAACACCCGTACTGAAAGGGTTGAAAAGATTAGGTTGGGCCTGGAGGAACACACAATCACAGCTATAAGAAAGATCCATGAATGTTGTAAAAAAAATTTCGAAACGTGCAAAAATGGTGAAAAATGTATGGATCCCTATAGGCCAACCGCATTTGACTTCCTGTCTCTTTTAGGTGTGTCATTCCAAGATGGCGTCATTGTGCAGGCAGTGTTTTTTTTATTTGTCTCCTCACTTTGATGATTTTTTATTGTAAAAGTCTTGCGTATATTTTTTTTTTTTACCTTCTTTGTTGCTTTTGGATGCAGAAATGTCATTGTTTATGTTTTTTTTGCGTACCACGTGACCAAGTCCAATACGAGAACAATTAGGCTAAAATTTAAATCGAGTTGTTTGCATGTATTTGTGGAATCATCAGTCCTCCCAAGGGACGCACTTCTTCAGTTGCAAACGACTGATTCGTAAACTGCAGTGACCTAACTTCACAATATTATCTGAGTAAGGCCACAGCCACCTACAGTAAAGGCCGGATCAGATCAAGCCAAATTAGGCGCGTAAAATCAACCATTGACATAGACGGAAGCGCAAGTTTGCTAGGTGCTGCCATCTCCACACCAAGCGGCGAAATTTCAAACTAACCGACGAGGTTTCCAAATTCTGTCAACCGATAACGCCACTTAGCAAACTTGTCGCGTCCGTATTTGTCGCGCCTTTTAGCGGATCATTGTGGAAGGAAAAGCTGATCCGGCCTTTACTGTAGGTGGCTGTGGGAAGGCACAGTGCCTCATCGTTTGCGACAACTGCTACGTTAAAGTAAGAATTACAAACATTTGTACACCAATAACTATTTTATCCATCGGGATGAAATAGACGACCGAATGTAGACTAATGTGATGGTCATCAAGCAATTCCTAACATGTCATTTTATTATGTTCGTAACCACCCACGCCAATGCCAATTCGAATACAGCGGACTACGGAGAGTAATGAAATTAATTCGCTCAATTCATTATCTGTAACTGCTTTACGTTGGAATCAAATCCATCAGTTTCTGATAAAGGTAGAATGGACTCAGTTAATTCCAAGCTCAGAACTGACTTACATTCATCACTGGACTACTGCATTACGTGAACGGAGGCACTGATCAACCTATACCAATTTCTTCTTGCTATCCTTGCAGCAGTGTTTAGTATTCATTAGCTGATACTGTACCATACACAAGCTTCGTTATACACGGCCTTGAATTCCTTGAAAAGCCTTAAACTTTGAAACCAAAAATTCAAAGCTTGGAAAGCCTTAAAAAATGGCATTTTTTTTTGTAAGAGCCTTGAAATGGCCTTGAATTTTGTTAGCGTACTATGTTTGATGGAATAGTGTCAATTTATCTTAAATTCATAAGTAAATAAAAAAAAATAGTTCTTCAGCCTTCGTTGGTATTCACGTATAAGTGCGGTATGGAAAATCAACTTGTCCAGGGATAGGGGCCAAAATGAAAAACTTTTAAATAGATGTTTATTCAATTATAGAGTACTAGCGGAGTCGCTCCCCTCCCCCCTGTCTCGCTCCCCCCCCCCTGAATTGGATTTTCGTTAGGTAGATGGCATCGTATGTGCGCACGGCTGGCCGTTGCGTTCCGGGCGCAGCTACTATCTCAGCGGGCCTTGGCTGCAATACTCTTATAATTTGCCGTTCCGTCGGTAGATAGCGTCGTATGTCCTGCTTGTTGCTGCGCTGCAGATGGGTGCTGCAGATGGCTGCGTTGCGGATCTTGTATTATTATATACATAGATAGGCTAGCAAAAAGATTGAATAAATTTTAAGGTAATTTTTAACAATTTGGTGTACAAAACGGAGTTGAAATTGGCTTTGAGTTGGCCTTGAAAGGCCTTGAAAAGGCCTTGAAAAAGGTTTCGTCTCTTGTGTACGAACCCTGCAAACATTCCCATATTGTCTGTAACAAATGGCTTCAGTTAAAGGAATACTAAGCCCATACTTTTCCAGTGTTTTTAATGTTAGCCAAGACCCTTAAAATGCTTTTACAACTTATAAATCCCGCTTACCTTGATAGTTACGTTAGAATAAATAAAAACAAGGACGCATTAACACTGCATCAATAATTGGACGTGTTGTTTGGTACAGAAATACTGGAGGAGGATAGAAAATTAATGCGCGATTGACGTATGCAGTTGGAAAGGTAGCATAACAACAGGATATACTGTACACACTGAATGCGTGGTGCACTGAAAAGTATACATACTTCACATTGTATATTAAAAAAAAAAAAAACCTCTCCTAACTGTTGCTACTACAATACGGCAATGAGCGATCATGTAAGAAACGACCAGATAAGGAGTTCTCATCTGATGCTGTCGCTATTATTTTTGCTAAAAAAAAAAACCCGGAAAGTTTGATGCTTTACAGCTTCCCGTCCTCTTCTTTCTTTTACGGCAGGCTTTTACACTTTTTAAATCTACGAACACCTTAACTTTGCAGTAAATCCAGCGTTAAATTGGAAGGGGGGGAGGGTCGTACTGAACTGAGGGTACGTAAGGTTGATTAATTTAAATTTATTTACCCTTTTTTTGTGTGTATTAACTGACGATAAAATAACAACCGAAAATGTCACACCACAATTTCAAGTAGCTAACTTTTCTTGAAGCTTTGCTGCTTAATTTTTTTATATGCTGGATTTACTGCATTCCACTTTTTTATTTAGAACAATCAAGTCAAAAAAAAATACCCCTTGCCCTCCACGCACGCCAGTCTTACACGCAATTCAGCGTTATTTAAGGCTAAACAAACGATGTTTTAGATAGATACGAAATTAGACACATTCTCATCGGCTGTCACTACTACTGAGCACCGACTTATTCATCCTAGAGTTGCGCTTTTCAATGTGTTTTTTTTAACACCATACATTTTTTATGCATACGACATACCTTTGCTAGATGTAGTTCCGCTATAATTCATAACAGTTGGCGCAGATTATTCCGCCACTCTCCCGTCTTCCATAAACGTACAACAAGGCAGTTTTGCCTCCCCCACTCTCACGTGATAATTTGGTATTGTGACGAAAATGTACGCTGATCGTCGTAGAAAACGAAATTTCTTAAAATGATGCTATAAATAATTAAATTTTTCTGTAATACAAATTAATATCATGACAAAATTTCGTTTTAATTAATATAAATAGTCAGAGCGATGACGTCACAAAATCGAACTATCCCAACGTTTTCCGAGCATTTTTCAGAGTATCCTCTAACCAACTCTCGACCCACATTACCCCGAAGTTTTTCAACACCGCCACTGCCATTTTTTACTAAAATTTGCGAAGCACACACGTGTAACGCAGACGTCATAACACTCAGTGTACAATGGACGACGGTTTTGCGTTGAAAGACCTCGTTAGAGGTTACCCAAAGTTTTCTTGAAATATCTTATTCTGCAAATGCAAATAACGCTACACTGCAACTCACCCACACTTATACTTTAAGTTCCTCGGATCAGAATTGAACAAGTGTGTCTGGTTTTTGAGGAGATGTGGCTGACACAAATCGCTTCTAGCCCCTTTTTTGGCACAACCACATTAATTCGACGTGTGACACGTCGAATTAACAACTGCATCTTCTAAGTCACAACGAGAAGCACCAAGAGCTCGCGCAATGCAGGGTTGTGGCGTCATCTTTCTTAAAGGCAGTTGGGCAGTTAAAGGCAGTTATACCTTTCCCGCTGGGCTGCGCGAGGCTTGATGGGTGACGTCGTTTCGTTCTGGCACTTGCGCAGTTCACCAGACAGCGGTGGAGTTCGGAAGTAAAGATGACGTCATACCGCACGATTCAAATGTGATTTTCTCCAGCGATTGCGAGCTAAGCACACGTTGTCTGCCTAAAGTACAACATCTTTATATGTCGGGTGCTTCTTTAACACTATTTCCGGTATCTAAGCTAACAATGAACAAAATTCAGAGTCGGCGGGTTTGATATTCCTTTAATGGTTATTCGAGTCGCTGTATATCACGAAGCTTCAACATTTTGGTAGCAAGTGCACTCATACTAGTACCATTACCCAACATTACTACACAAGTTCCGGAAGCATTTGTAAAAGCTAGATGTAATCATTCTACCATATTTTTTTTCTTCCGTATCCGTCACTTGGGGAGCTGAGTGCAGTTGCGCACCCAGAAAGGAACGGGAGCGACGAGTGCTTCCTCCCCCCCCCCCCTCCTCCCCAGATTTGGTAAAAATTAACTAATAAAGAAGAGAAAGCAATGGAAAAAACTGTGAAAAGGCACTTTTTAAACATTTCAAAAGCATTAATCGCGGGGGAAAAAAAAGAGTTCTTTTACAGCGCTTCGGGCGACTTAAAATACCCTCCCCTCCCTAGGCTCCTGGGCTGAATTCTCGGCTCTCCTTTTGGATTCGATTTCGTTCGCCTCCTCCCCCCCCCCCCCCCCACCTCCGTCCATACCAAAATAAATCTCTTGCATGCCCCACTGGCTGAGTGCATCGTTATGTTGTGAATGAAGTAACTACTACAATTGTTCTCAGCATTGACACTTTGTTTTATTTTTTTATTGTTCCCTGCTCTTAAACAACGTGAACCTGCGGCCTGCGTCTGCGTCAACCTGCGTCTGCGGCCTTGCAGTGCTGGAAACACCGGTTCTCGTCAGATCCCCGAAGTAAAGCAGCATTGGGCTGGATTGATACTTGGGTGGGTGACCGCCTGGGAATCTGGCTGTTGCAGACATAGGGCCTTAGGGCTTCGGGCAGATGACCAGGAGTGGTTAACGCTCGTTAAACCCTTTAACCTTTTTTTTTTTTTTTAACAACGTGAACCTGAATATAAGACAATTCTTAAAATGCGTATGATTAAAAAATAACTACATTCTTCGCAGTCACATCACAGTATTATAAGCAGTACGTTATTGATGAACAAAACTGCATCTTACAAACTGAAAAATAATTTTTTTTAAATGAGAATGAGTCTTGTCAGGAGTTCATGAAGAACAAGAACTACACGGAACTGGGTATACGTGAAAAATAACTCTACAACTCTAGAGTGTAGAGCTCTACAACTGATTCAATGTAATCTAGCGCTTGATCAAACCAGGAGCATCGCTCGACCTTTTAATTTTCGATCAAATTCAAAACCTTGAAATAAAAATTCAACCTTTCCTCGAATTCACCCTTGCCTACAGTCGAGACTTCTTAGAGCTTTGATTTGCCGACTGAGCCATCATCACGTGAAAATCCGGATTTTAAAACATTCTTTATAAAAACCGGTGCGTCCAAAAAATTCGTTCAATTGGCTGCTGTAATCCTTCACTCGCTGGCACAGAGGATAAAGAGAGGTCTTGCTTAAGAGATCTTTTAAGTCCAATTAATAGTTTTGCAATCGTCATCTATCATGCCACAGTAATCCCACAACGCACTGGTGGTCCAGCACCAATAGTATGCTTCACCATGCCAATCGCAAGCACTGTCACTTCTACAAGGTATATCAGTATATGTGTGATCTTTCCTTGGAGAACAGTATTCCCAGTTACCAGTAGGGTTGTAGTAACAATAGTAGTAAGTGCCATATTGCACGCAGTCTGACTCGCAGAGGTAACCATACCGAGTGTAATACCGTGGACAGTGTGTGGAGTAACTTACATTGAGATGGGAGAAGTCATAATTTTTCATCATTACTTCGAGTGGCACAGTTCCATTGGGAGGGCCGTGAGATAGGAGGTAATCCCTTGGTAAGCAGTAAGCCCAACCGTTAGCGGTGTTGCAGGAAAAGAACTCGTTGTCTCGGAGTAAGCATTCGTCGAGACAGGCGTCTTTGTCGAGATGGCGATTATGGTCATTCCTGAGTGAACCGCAATTGACTTGAACAGCAATTACAACAAGAACAAATATTGTCGACTTTAGGGACGACGCCATAGCTGAACCGTGAACGGACTGTCGTATGATTTGTTTTTTTGGTTGACAACTTGTAGAGTTAGTAATCGCAATCGTGGTGTCGATAACATTTGAGATTGATTGATTTGATTTGGTTTATTAAAGAGATTACCGAGGAGATTATCAGCCCCGAGGAGGAAGAGAGTACACGACGAGATTTATCATCGCAGCAAAACAATGTTATCGTGGAATTCGTCAGATAATACTCATCATATAATTTAAAACAGTTGAATGAATAAGCACAACTTATGAACTCGACGTTTAAATATGTGATATCTTTGCTGAATAAACAAATGAGATAAATGCTTTGGTAATTGTGTTACCAGGAGTGGAATAAACGAGCAGTGTGTTGGCCGTACGGTAGAGTGTTTGTGATTATACTACCTCACGTTCTATTTTTCTCGTTCTGGGTCCGATCCCATGCCATCAGTTTTCGAATGAGTAGTCGTTATTAACTTTCACGTTTAACCCACGTTAAGTTTTTTGCTTACAGAATACGCGTGAAAAATAGCACTCAAGCTGAGATTGGTCCAGGCACAAGGCAACACGCAATCAGCTGCTTTGAAACGAACTTGAGGCGAGGAAGGAATGAGCTTCTTCAGTCCAAGGCCGCCTGGGGTAGAAATCGCGTATCTCCCTTCTCGAGACCATGTCAATTCTTGCGCGGGCTGAGAGCTTAACACCTCTTAACGTTGTTTTGGTGAAACAAGTTTCTGCCACGTGGAATCAATTGGTGTGGAACCGGGAAACGAGAGCCTCATCTTCACTCCCAGACGGCCTTGTAGCAAGAGACTGAATACGACGCTAGCGTTCAACATGGATGCTCCCACGGACATGAGCGCTAGTTTTAAGACGGATACTCGCCAAAACTTTAGGAGCGTTGCGAGCTTGGTTTCACGCCGCAACGTCACTCGTTGCTAGGCAGCGCGTGAAGCACCAGGCCGAAATCCGGTTCCAAGCATTGCTTTGATTGCGCTGGAAAATTTCATATTTGAAGCACGCCGTTGGCGCTATTCCCGAGCTGAAGCCAATAGGAGGCCCGCTGTACCTCAGGCAAGCCGCATGTCTGTAATGGATACCCACAAAGCATTAACCAAAACCTAATTATTTGTTTTAGCAGCTTCGCCCAACAAAATCAACACATCGTGAAGACTCACGAAGAATTCACTAGAGTAATCCTTTTTAAAGTGTAACCCGTCTTTTTTCAGTGGGAGCAATACGAGCGGCATGGGGAAATGAACCACATGTTTTCAGTTCTGTGAGAACAACAATTACCGCTTTCAATGTCTTATTGGTGTGTCTTATTGGTTACTTTTTTTTTTGTCTTTCTCACACT
>JAHWFP010250511.1:311-43232 GCA_023313725.1 Lithobius niger
GATATGATAACTCGTCCATACCTGACATTTTGAAAAAGTGTTTGTCGGTATGATAACTCGTCCATACCTGACATTTTGAAAACTTGCATGTCGGTATGATAACTCGTCCATACCAGGCACGCTGTAAACATGTCGGTATGATAACTCGTCCATACCAGGCACGCTGTAAACATGTCGGTATGATAACTCGTCCATACCAGGCACGCTGTAAACAGGTTGGTATTATAACTCGTCCATACCAGGCACGCTGTAAACAGGTCGGTATGATAACTTGCCCATACCATAATCCAAGTGAACTAAAAAGTGCTGAACAAACTACCTAACAAAAAAAAATTAAAACTAAAAACTAGATTCAAACTATTTATGAGAATAGAAGTGTCATAGCTCCCACAATAAGGAGAGATGCCAGCCATGCAGAATAGCCAAAGCCAATGCCACAAATATCCATGAACAAGTTCCAGTTCAGAAATAAAAGCCAATGCCATAAGAAAAAAAATGATAATCTGAATTCCTTTTCAGCATACAAATTGGATCAGTAGCCTACTAACAAGAAGTAGCCTACGCTGAAAACATGGCCTACAAAAAAAAAATCAAACCAGCCAACCACGTTGCGGAAAAGCCAACTGTATTGTCTCAATAGCCTACGAATAAGTAGTAGCCTACCGAGTTGCCAAATCAGCCAACCATGTCGCCTCAAAGCCTATAACCTTGAAATAGCCAACATCTCACCAAAATGAAACCATATGCCAACTAGATGAAACTATAAGATTTTGGGCGAATTAATGTTGTTTGTTTACAGGAATTTGAAAATTTGAGAACTTTTGCATGAGTGCCAGCGAAATTACGTATGCACTCCATAGTTGAAATAAAGAAACAGGCGAAAAATGCATATGAAAAAAAAAAAAAAGGCTCTGGGAGCCGACCAGTAACTTTATCCAAAAATGGAGTTGTTGAAAAATAATCCGTAAAAGTGTCTTAGGCTTTCGAAAATTACATTTTTCAGAAATTCATCAGCCTCAGCCCTCACCCTCAACCAGTTCCTTGGAAACAGAGCACGATCCCAGTATGGAATAAACAGCAAGTCAAAGATTCGGCTTACAACATCAACATCCAAGGAAACCTGATCAATTCCGAAAGTTTCATCCCTAGTGTCCGACTTTTACTTCAGCAGTCGATTTTATTCATTGAAAACTCATTCTACAACACAAAAAGTGTTGAATTCATAAATAACCCAATCAGAAATGGAAAATCCAAAATCCACCCAATGTGAAGCAGGGTCTGCTCTTTCGGAAATTCGAAAATGAAATAATCAAAATTGACATTACCATTGTTAAATGATGTAACAGAAATGCTGTAGTAATATTCTGTACCACAGAGCATTCTCCAATAGGTTACCGGTACAGTAGCTTGGGAATAATAGCTAGGAGTGTGCACGAAAATGACAGTAAGGTTATCTAGTAACACGCTAGGACGCGCACTTTAGAAACAATACAATGAGAATCCCGAAGTATGCCAGCCAGAAGTGCGTTAGCGGTGTGCGGTCTTTTTACTTCCAAACCTTAACTTCACCTAAAAGAAAATCATAAGAACGGAAGCGTTTTTACCAAACATGTTCCCCCGGTAACTACCGGCGCTAACGCATATGAAGGCCCATACCTAGGCGTCATCGCATTCCTAGGGCGTAAATTAAACTTAAAAGGTTCGGTACGTTGGTCCTAAAAGAACCAGCCGCATCGTGGATGCAAGGACGATTGTTAATATCGTTTAATTTAGCCTAATTACGACACCTCATAAGAATATCGGTATCGGGGCCGCCACACTATCGGAGCGATAGGCCACCCCCCTTTTATAATTAACAGTCAATGAACTACTTTAATTAATCATTTAATAGTTTTAATCAGTAATTAAATCCGTTTTATTACTCATCAAACTCTTTAATTAAAGCTTTGAACTCGTTAACATAAACGTTAACATCGTCCTTTAGCTTGTCAGGCTCCAGAATACAACACATCCGGTACTAGCTAGCGCCACAACAACAGCGCCAGTCTAGTACACTCTTGGCCTCAGTCTAGCTTAGCTATCCAGATTCACTGTAAGAGTCAGCGGTCAGCCTGACCAATCAGGTCATTTGAGCCCTCCAATTGTGGTGTTAACTTCCTCATCCAGAGACCACCTCTGGGTATAAAAGAAGGGGCTAAAGCCCTGTTTCTTCACTCTGTGATTTTCCTGAGAGCTCAAATTCCACCTGCGGCTATGCCAGTCTGACCCCTGACGTTCCTCCAGCTTCACTTCAACTAAAGTTGAGTAACCAACCCTTCCACACTGTGGACTTAGAATAATATTGATTTGGACTTAGTCATTTGACAAGAGATGTGGACTTAGCCAGTTCAATTAACGATCCTTCAATTAGAAGGCAGTCTTAAATTAGGAAGTGCTCTCGGAACTAAAGGGGAAGGAATTACTAAATAATTGCCCATGAATAAATCCTTTCGACTTTAACAGAAAGTCCTTGCCTTGACTGAATTACTTGTGCATGCCTGATCTTGTGTTTCCAGCCTAGATATATAGCTGCTAATGAATTAAGTGATAAGAGACTACAGGGAAACTTCTCCGTAAAGTTAGCCAGAATAACCCTTTGGGACATTACGTCGAAGTTTACAAGAGAACAATCGAAGACTTCTCTCCGACCTGCTACCCTATGCGCACATATCTGCGCAGCCTCTATCATATAAAAGCCTGAGTGGAGCAAACTGTCTCATGTTTTCGTCCTCAATTGTGCACTGATAGCGACAAGAGGGGAGGAGGGTAGGAATAAGGTAAAGTATATTTTCAAAAAAGCAATAGAAACCAAACTCAACCAGGTAATACTGGTATTTTGTAGTTTCTAGTTGCTAAGAAAATATCCATTACCTTATTTTTAGCATTCCACAGATCTCGTCAAAGGTGGCTGACTAGGCCCTCCAAGATCTACATCATGGGCCGTATCTACATCATGGGCTCTTCACAGCAATGTTCCGGTCTCCGACATCATGGAAGCAGCATCTTGGCATCATCCGTCCATATTCTCTTCACACTACTTGCGTGATATGTCGCATCAGGCTGATGAACTATACCGTGTGGGCCATTCATTGCCGCCCGCTGCATGGTATAATCCCCCTGCTGGCTTTTGTCAAATTTCTTATGGGGGTAGCGGTCGGACCCCCATAAGAAATTTGACAAAAGCCATCAGGGGGATTATACCATGCGGCGGGCGGCAATTATGTCCCACACGGTATAGTTCATCAGCGTGATGCGACATATCACGCAAGTAGTGTGAAGAGAATACGGACGGATAATGCCAAGGTGCTGCTTCCATAATGTCGGAGACCGGAACATTGCTGTGAAGAGCCCAGGATGTAGATACGGCACGTAGTTCGTGAGCCGCTACACGGATACCCTGATCCACACAACTTATGTCGAGGGCGTCATAGGCTTGGACGATGACAATCTTGTTCCAGGTAGCAATTATCCTGGGGGAAGTTTCACCAGCTCTGGACATGAAAAAAATGAAAAACTGCGTGCGATTCCGTCGGACGGCCTTGGATGCTTTAAGGTAGAATCGAAGGGCTCGTACTGGACACAGGGCTCGTTCTTGATTGTCACCAAGGATGTTAGTGAGAGCAGGAAACATGAAAGGCTTGGATCGTTCAGAGAGTTTCTGTGTCTTCGCCCGGAAAGAGGCTCGTGGGATGACAGTAACACCGGAATTGTCATCCAAAAAGAAACAATCGTTTGCAGTAGCGGAAAGAGCCTGTAGCTCGCTGCAGCGGAGGCAAGCCGCCATGGCGATGAGGAAGACTGTCTTGCAGGTTAGGTGACTAAGTGAACAGGCGGAGAGCGGTTCATAGGGAATGCCCAACAGAGCGTTGAGAACGATGAAGAGGTCCCAGTCCGGGAAGTTCTTGCATAGCAGAGGACGATCGATCATAAACGACCGGATCATGGAAGTGATGCGGAAATCATCTATGCGGTGAAAACAGATGGCTATTTTAAAGACGGCGTTGAGGGCGGATAGACAGACCGGAATAGTGGAACCGCGTAATCCGTCATCAAATAGAAAATCTAGGATTCGGAGGAAATCGGGAAAAGAGGGACAGATTGTATTAACCTGTTGTGTAGAACACCAATGAAACCATCGACGCCAGTGACTGTCGTAGATTTTAGAGGTGGAGGCCCGAACCGCCCTGGAGGCGATAAATAAGGCCTGGTTTGGAGAAACTCCTGTCTCTTTGAAGAGTCGGTTGATAGTAGTCACCCGTGTAGCTACAGGGACTGGACGTCGGTGTCGAAGTGTCCCGTTGCGTTGAGTTAATTGGTCGGGAAACGGAGGAAGGGGAAGAAATCGGGGGGCAGGCTATGAGGAGATTGAGGAGCGTCGGATACCACGCCGCTGCAGGCCAGTCTGGTGCCACAAGAAGGAACCGGCCTGGGGTGACAGCAATCTTCTGTAGGACCATTGGTAGTAGTTTCGGAAGGGGGGGATAGGTATGCGTAGAGGTGGGTCCAATCCAGCGTCAGTGCCTCGACTGCCCAGGCTCGTGGATCCGAAATCGACCTGACAAATAGGGGAAGTCTGGCATTCCACCTCGTGGCGAATAGATCCAACATGGGGCGTCCCCAGAGACCGAACAAGGCAGTGCAGATCGTGGAGTGCAGAGTCCATTCGCCGGTGGGTGGAGATCGGTGAGAAAGAGCGTTGGGTATTACGTTGCGATTCCTTGGAATGTAGAGAAATGCAGAGGCAAAAGATTTCGGATGTCAGTTCGTGGAGGGATCGAAAACGGGTTCCCCCTCCGCGTCGTAGGTAGGCGACTGCAGTTGTATTGTCGATGTGGAATTGGGTGAATTTCTTGGTGACAATTTGTCGAAAATGGTGGAGACCGTGAAGAACGGCTTAGAGTTCGAGCAGATTGATATGGTCGGAATCGGCCGGATTGCAGGTTCCCGAAGCTGTCATGTTGTTGATGTGTGCACTCCAGCCCTGGCTGGATGTGTCGGTGAACAAGTGGAGGTCTGGAATCAGTTCGTGGAGTGGCACAGTGTCTGTTAGGTGAGTGACATCCATCCACCAGGCTAGAATTGAGAAAGGGAAGCAATGGTTGAGGGATCAAGGGGATTGCGCGAGTCCTATGGCAGGGTCTCCCCATTCGTCAGTTCGGAAGTAATGAAGGGGCCGGGCTAACCAACAGCCGTAAGGAACCAGATCGGCGAAGGAATCGATGGAACCGAAGATGGAATCCAGGTCTTGGAGAGAGTAGTGAGGTAGGCGGAGAAAGGGTCGGGTGTTGGATAGGAAGCTGGAAATGCAGTCTAGGGAGGGCATGACTGTGCCGTCGTGGAGATCGAAGAGCACTCCTAGGAAGGTGAATTTTGGCTGAGAAGCAGTCGACATTTCGAGAGGTTGATGCCCCATCCGAGCGATGTTAAAAGAGACGTGACGGTGCATAGGTTGGAGAGGAGAACAGCACGATCCTGTTCTGGTAGTAACCAGCCGTCCAGGAAGGCATGTGTATGAATGCCATGCTGGTGGAGATGGGCGAGTACTGTATGAAGAAAGAGCGTGAAGATACGTGGGGCTGCGTTTAAGCCGAATGGTAAGGACAGGAATTCGTAAACAGGTCCGCTGAGAAGGAAGCGGAACAGATGTCGTACGGAAACGTGAAGGGGAACGTGAAGATAGGCATCGGCGAGATCGAGGGAGATTGTCCAATCGTTTATAAGTAGGGAGGCTTGGATCTATTCCGTTGTTTCCATCTGGAAGTTGAACTGTCGATGTACTGATTGAGGGGTCTTAGATTGAAGATTAGACGGGAACCTCCCGTTTTCTTGGGGCATAGAAAAATGCTGCTGTAGAATATCGACGGAATCGGAGCCGGACGATTCGGACCGCACGCTTGGAAAGAAGGTCTTGTATTTCAGCTGAGAGGTTGGCAGACGGGGGTGGTTCGAGAGCCCGTGGAGGTGGGCCAACTGGTGGAGAACGATGAAACTTGGGCAGGAATCGTCGGACACAACAGAGAGAACCACCGGATCGATAGTGATTGCTTCCCAGGCTTTTAACAAAAAACTGCAAGCGGCCTCCACAGGTTGTGGGAAGGGCGCAATGTCAATACTTGGAACGGCCACATTTCCGTGGTCCAGGGAAAGTGTACCGTCGTCGCTTGTCTGGTGCGGTTGTTTTACCAGGTGATCGGCGTCGTCCCCGACTCTGGTTAGTGGATCGAAAGGGCGATGTAGACTTGGGCAGCATGGCTGGATGCGTATCGGTTGGTTTCGCACTGGAGGGATCATCTTTGTAAGTACCGAACTGAGTCTTTAGAAGAACGAGGCCGCCTGCCATGGCGAGAGTGGAACGGCCGAGTCTTGAGAGAAACATCTAAGTGAGGTGCTAGTTTAGGAATCAAACCCCTGAAGACGGTGTCCGATTCGTGAATTGGAAGGTTGCAGAGCGTGGAACAAGTGGAATCGTGAAGACTAGGAGAAGTGTTAGGGGTGATTTCACGGAAAAGGATCGTGGAATTGAATAACGCCCTGGTGAACCAGTTCATCGAGTGATAGGTGGCGAAACATGCTTTGCGGAAGACTTGATTGATGAGAAATGCTAGTTCTTTAGTATCGGCCAGAGGTGGATCTCTGTTCAAATGTTCACACAAGGCATTCGCGGCTGTGTTTAAAACGTCCGCCTGGGAGACGGCTCGCAGCCCCAGCTGCAAGAGACTGTCGTTGTCGCGCAGCACAAACACTGGAAACGCAGCTCTTCTTGGAAGGGATAAGGCGGAACCGAAGTCCTCAGCTATTAGGAACTCGGATTGAGGGTAGGTATCAAAGTTACGTGGATTGGTAGTGCCCTTCCCTGAAGAGGCCTGGGAGGCGAAGTCTTCTTGTCCAGTTCCAAAGGGGAACCATTACCAAGTAGCACGCCCCCAGTTAGAAGCAGAGTGGTGAGCAATGTTGTGGATTGGCCCAGGAGGGGCGGCTGGTGAGGAGGCTGGTCGCGCAGGCAGAATCCAAGGCCTGTGGAGAGGCCACGGTTCTTGCAGGATCGGTCGGAATCTGGGGAAGGTTTATACAGGAAACAATCCGGAATAATGGATTCCACAGTCTTGAGTAAATGAGGAAGCAGGATATCAGCAGGGTGCGGTTCTCCTGGAAAGCCAGGATCCGGGTCTTCGTGGTTATGAGAGTAGTTGGACCGGAATGAGGACCGGTCTTCTCCTTCCTGTGGTGACAGGTATTCTGTGGGCAGAGGAACTGGTAAGTCGCGTTGAGGAACCGACGGAACCACTACAGGGATCAGGTCGGATCGGTGAGAGGGGTCACGAATGGGTTCCCTGAGCCGGAGACGCTTGGCGGTGGACGCAACCCAGGAGCATGTGTAGATTGAGGGAGGCGGAGGATCGGAAGATGACTTGCGCTTGAAAGTCCGGATCGCAGAATCCATTAGAGAATGAACTTGTTCCCGAGAGAGCTGAGTTGCACACAATGCAGATCGGGAAGGAGCAGAGTGCTGAAAGAAACGTGAAGACAGATACAGAGGTTGAAGGAGCGATGAGGCAGCTTCCTTGGCTGCACGTTTGCGAGCCTTTGCTTGAAGTTTCCAAGGTGAGAGATTTCGACCCCGAATTCCGTGGAGGCTGTCCGCATGGGATCGCTGAAGTAGTAGCGGTACCGCTAGGTGGACTCGCAAGGACTGTAGCGGCAGAAGGATGGGCTGGAGTGGCAGAACGAAGCAGACTCTGGCTAGAGTCCAGGAGCACAACACTATACCCCGGATCAAGAGAGTCTAAGGTTGTAATAGGTGAGGTGGGTGTGGACGGAACCAATGGTTCCCTAGGCGCACCCTTGGCACGAGGCATGGTAATCACCAGGAATCGGTAATCAGGAATTGTAGTCGCGGTTACAGAAGAAAAGATGAGACAGTTCGCTCCGCTCAGGCTTTTATATGATGGAGGCTGCGCAGATACATGTGCAGAGGGTAGCAGGTCAGAGAGAAATCTTCAATTGTTCTCTAATTGAAACAGCATTACGAGAAGGAGAATGCTAGAAATAAGATAATGGATATTTTCATAGCAACTAGAAACACCCACTTAATGCTTGGACAACTGGGTAAACGCCGCAAAATTCACCAAATTCCAAAATTGCTCAAAATTGACCGCGAATTCGAACATGAAACCAAAAAACAAGCTTAATGAAGAATAAGCTTAATGAAAATGAACATTTTGCCGGCCCCCCAGTCAGGTCGGCTAAAAATGGTTTCTTTTTGCCTAAAACATACTTAACCTGATAATTTTAGCATTACATTCCTCGAATGTGATGTTCTCCTGGAGGTTTCTTCCGGTGGGCAGTCGCCTGTTTGCATGTCCCACCGCGCATGTGCGGCGCGGACCTCCCTTATAAAAGCGAGAGCGTGGACGCTTTCGGCATTCATTTTACTCTCAATTAGTCAGGCGGTGACTCGAGAGGGGAGGTAGGGTGGGGATTAGGTTTTTAGGCAAAAAGAAACCATTTTTAGCCGGCCTGACTGGGGGCCGGCAAAATGTTCTTTCTTTATTGCAAAAACATCTTAACCTGATAATTTTAGCATTATCAGTTGACCTCGTCAAAGTTGGTGGCGGGCACCGCCTTGACGGGCGCCCCGGGATGCAAGCAGGCTTAGTCCCCCAAAAATTTTTTATCTGGAAGAGAAAAAATTTGCACTTTATTCAGAACATTGTTAACAGGAACTTGGATCTCTTTTTCGTACGGATTGGTGGCCCTGAAAAGGACCGTTGTTTAGTGGGTCTTGCTTCCATCTGGATGGCTCGCTTCCTCCTTGGATGGCTTTCTTCTGATTCGTTCTGAGTGCTTACGGGGACTTGACCACAGTTCCGGCTTCGACGATCGGTCCCAGCTGGTGTAGTCCAGATTCGTCTCTTGACATGTCCCTCAGGTAGTGGTAGGTGAAGGTTGATTGATGTCGCCAGGATGCTGCTGCCAGGATTTCTTCGATTGGGGTGGTGTGGTGGGCCCATGATGTAGATATTTGCTCTTACTTCATGTGCTGTTATCCTCATGCTGTTACTCATGTTTTGTTTATCGTAAGCTGCTTCGATTGGTTTCCTTGTCCATCATGCTACCATAGCGGCTGAGATTTTGCCGTTCTGGAGGTGGACGTGTAGGAAGAGTTAATTTCTGCCTTTGCAAATGTCTTCATGTTGTGTGCGTGCAAGGTAGAAGCGTAATGCCCTGACTGGGCAGAGGATACGTTCAGGTTCGTTGCCCGTGATGTTGGAGAGAGCAGGAAACGTGATTGGTTTTGAAGGTTCGGATGGTTTTTTAGTTTTAGCTCTAAATGATGATCTTGGGTGTAGTGTGACTGAGGAGAAATTCGGGCCGAAAATGCAGTAGGCTGGGTCTGCGGAGAGAGCTTGAATCTCGGAGCATCTGAGGCTGGCTGCCAGGGTTACCAGGAAGACAGTTTTGTGGGTCATTAGATGAAGGGAACTTTCCTGCATGGGTCCGTACTGTTCCTACATAAGAGATTGAAGGACGAGGAAGAGGTCCCAGTCGGTTACTGTTGAACCTATCCACGCCTGAGGGAGTGTCGGTTTGCCTCCAGTGCGAGGGCGGAGGCCCATGAAGGAAGCGGGGTGCAATGACCAGAGTGGAGGGTCGTCATAATGTGAATCTCTTCCGTTATCGCTTTGGCATGAACCAGAGTGCAGCAGAGCGAACTTGCATAGACCAGCACGGAATGGCAGCCTACAGATCCTGAAATGAAGGCGAAGTCCCAAAAGTGCAAAACATATTGTCACATAAGGAAGACAATGGGACAGTGGGAAACTTCGGTCTGCAGACATAAAGGAGTTTACAACTCAGCATTGTTTACACATTCCTTTACTACTCCAGGAAGAGAAAACAACTTCACCACAAAATCCCCCCCCCCCCACACTCCTAGGTTTATCCTTGAATTTCACGTAATGGAACTTGGCATTCTGGGAGAAGACGGCGCAGCTTTGAGGGGGGGGGGAGATGTAACCTGTACAGACGAGTACAGAGAAATGCAACCAGTACAGATAAGTAAACCCAATGCTTAGGAGCTATGATTCTTAATTCAAGTGTTGAGGACACCTCAGGCACTTCCTCACGTACGGTAGTCTAGTAAGGTTTAGACGATGTCATCAGTCCTATAGGAGATGGCAAACTAAACTTGCTACTTGCAAGTTAGCAAAAACATAAGAAAACCACCAGCTTCCTTCTTCATCAGCACTCATTTTCCAGAACGCAGCATGGGAACCACCCTTTAAGGTCATCACTCACAATCACATGCTCCATGCATGCCTGTTCATTTGACACAGTTAAAGTCTACCAAGGTTGTTTGTCGAACGTTAAGGCGGCTGGAACTTCTGTCTTTCACACTTTCTTAATTGCTCCCTACCAATTTCCGTGATGAGTAGCATGCCCAACTTTCAAATCAATGTCAAATTACTGTTCAAGTTTCCTGCTACACCCAATAGCTCAAGAATTCCACACTTCTTACAAAACTTTTTCTCCTATGAATTTAATAAACCAAAAAAAGCCATTTTACTCCTCGCTTCTTTAGCTCCAAAGCTCGACCAAGCCACTTCACCCTGAACCATTTGTCACCAGCACGACACGGTTGGTGCCAGGGCACCCATCTTCTGAGGCCGTCCATTGGCAGTGAAATGGTTAGCCCAAGGACCCACTGACCAAACTCATCTTGGAATTTCTCAAGCAGCTTTCTAGTTTCCAAACCCAAACGAGGAGGGAACAACTAGTTCAGCTGATTGTACCTAGAGAGCACAAGAGATTATCTCGGATTTATAATCTCTCCCTGCCCTAGGGAAGAATTACTTTCAATATTTTGTGTACTTTGGAGTTCCTAGGTACCACAGGGAATGCTTAATAAACGTGCAGCAAAGCAAGCATTTGCTTGTATTTCCTTTTTTTTTAACATTTACAAAGTTAAACAAAAGGTAATACAAGCAAATACTTGCCAAACTGCATATAGCACAACCAGTAGACTGACAACGTACTACTGCCCAAGCCCATAGGCCGCAGCGATAAAACAATCCAGATTAAAATCTATTCCTCAATCCAACACTTGCCGCTGTCCACTCATTTAATTTGTTTAAATCAAAGGCACTTCAATCACATCAATCTCAAAGATGACCGACACATTCAAAGGTAGTTTGAACACATGACGTTATGTTTTTTTTTTCATTACAATATGATGACGAAAATAACTTAATAAAGTAACTTAAAAGTTGTAATGTTAACTTGATAACATAAAAGTAAAATGATTCTACATCATTGCCCTTGAACCATACCTTTGTAATAAAATGTGAGTATGGGAGAAATGTTTGAATAATAATATACATTGCTGTGAAAATTACTGCAGTTTTATGACGTATTGATGGATGTGACGGCTTTGTTCGCTTGTCCATATTCTGCAACAAACGAAAAACAATTAAAATATAATAACTGATTTACATAACCAACTTGTTCTCATACAAAAATCTTCTAGCCGTGATAAATTAAAAACTTTTTAGAAATCAACAAATTCAGATTAAATATAAAAAAAAATCTTTACATAATACCTTAGGTATGGAAATGATGGATTGAAACTAACTTGAGAAAGAAGAGGGCATGCCAACAATTGATGTCTGATTTCCTATTTTCACTCAGCTTTCGACTTGGCCGTTGCTTTTATCAATGCGCCACTTAAATCTCTTCCCTTCTCTCACTGTCCATAATTCAGAAAGAACAATATTTTGTTGCTTTATGACCATTCAGCAAATTTGCCGTCCAAAAATGGCAGCTTCAGAAGCTTGAAACTGAAGACTGTTAGGCATTCTGATCTACTCCATTGTTGAAGCAGTCGTAAGATTGACAGTGGAAATGTTCAAGGAGCAGGCTTACTGTAGTCACAAAGATGCAGATGTGCCTCAGCCAGTAATACAGTAAACTAAGGCCACTTAAAAAAAGAAAGTTGTTTCTCGAGCCTTTTACGAAAAAAATCGGTGCGGGCAGGCGAATTTTTTTTTTTATTATTTATTTACTTTTTTACCATAATATAGGGGTTTTAATTTAAAACAAAGCCATTTTTGTTCTATTTTTTTAATGAAAAACTTCAACCTGTAATGTATTAATAACTAAAGATTACTACGTTATTTGTAAGATTTAAATAAGGACAACTGCAACGAAGTTATGTGGCTAAGAGACGCCATGCTGGAGAGGGACCGCGCAGTGGTGCCCTCTCGTGGCAATTAGCTAAACTTTATTAACTAAAGCGCTCCCATACAAGGATGTACAGTCATTGATATATATATATATACATATATATAACATGCCCCCACCAAAGATTAACAAACGTAAAACAACGACCAGCCATGTTAGCAATATGTATTACATTTTACAAAACAAATAAGTAATTCTGAATAATTAATCAACTCACTCGTAGCCAAACAATACAGGAGGGTTAACTACTCGACCAGACCGAGTGACAGTTTGAGTACCAGTACGAACTGGTTGCTCATTTTGATTGCATACCTCTCTTGGATGTTCCCCAGCGATACCTTGCTCCAAACACCTAGGCCTACTATTTTCATAACAATAATCCTCTGGACTCAATTTAATAGTTTTGGTTTTAACCCTACACTCGTCTCCTTCCTTCACAAGTTTTACGTGAAATCTGTTACGCTGGATTATATCCCCCCTAGAAGTAGCAATCTTGTAAGAGCGTACAGCTTGATTAGTTTCCGTTATTGTACCTTTTACCCACTTTGTACCCATGTAGTACAGAACTGTCTGACCTGTGTGCAGAGGTTTTAGATATTTAGCACGTTTATCGGCATGATCATGCTGTTTCTCTTGATTAATTTTTAACTGACGGTAGGGTTTACTTACTGAATAATGTGGTTGCAATAATTTAGGATGTATAGGTGCGAGTGTTCGGATTCGTCTGCCGAGATGCAACTCCGCTGGGGATGGCAAATTGTTAGCCGGAGTAGCATTGTAATCCAATATAACTGCAGCTGTATCGGCTTGAGATAGTGCAGCCTTTTTAAGCGACCTTTTAATTGTCTGCACTGCCCTCTCAACAAATCCATTCGACTTAGGATACAGAGGTGAAGAAGGGTTGTGGATAACATCCCATTCTTTGTTAAAATGCCGAAAAAGTTCGGAATCAAAAGGCGGACCTTGGTCCGTTACCAATTCTTCTGGAGGTCCATACCTACTATAGATAGCTTTAAAAGCTTCGATCACTGAGGTAGCATTTGTTTTTGACATTTGCACTACATCAACAAACTTTGAGAAATAGTCAATGACTAATAAGTAGTTGCAGCCGTTCAAATGGAAGAAATCTGCAGCGAGTTTCTGCCATGGGCGTTCAGGAATTTTCCTATCAAGCAACGGCTCCTTGCAGTTAGCATTTTGGTGCTGTTGGCATGACATGCAATTTGAAACCATTTCTTGAATTTCTATATCCATGTTAGGCCAATATATAGTTTCGCGTGCCTTAGTCTTACAAGCCACTATTCCTCTACGGCCAATGTGAAGCCTTCCCAGGGTTTCTTTACGAAAAACTTTTGGAATGACAAGTCTCAAGCCTCTTAATAACAATCCTTCTGGCAGTGCCAATAAGGATGAGCTAAGCTTTCCACTTTTGCCTTGTTTTCCGGCCACCCAAGTTTTACCTGCTGAATTACAGCCTGCAATTCTGCGTCTTCAGCTGTTGCTAATTTAATCTGATCAAGTTTAGTTTGAGACGCTCTTACGATCAAGCACACATTACCTTCCTCAGTACCTACATGATCATTATACCAAAAGTTACTTGGGTCTGGTGCGCGAGAAAACGCATCAGCCACAGCTAGCGTCTTTCCAGGAACATACACAAGTTTAACATCATACCGTTGCTTTCGCATGAGCATCCTCTGCAGACGGGGTGAAACTTGGTGCAGAGGCTTATTTTCAAGGCCAATTAATGGTTTATGATCTGTATGGACAATGGTTTGTCGTCCATACACAAAATAATGAAACTTCTCTAACCCAAAATTAATTGCAAGCAATTCTTTCTCAATTTGAGGGTATTGTTGTTGAGCGGTATTCAGAGATACCGATGCGTAAGCAATCGGCTTTTCATCTTGCAACAGGACTGCTCCCAGGCCTTGGGAACTCGCATCGACTGAGAGCACAACAGGCAGTTCTCTGTTAAAATATTGCAACACTGGTGGGTTGACGAACACAGTTTTTAGTTCTTCAAAGCACTCCTGTGCTGTTGCATCCCACACAAATGCAACATCTTTTTTTAGTAGCCTACGTAAATTTGCAGTTTTCTGTGAAAGATTCGGAACTAACTTCAGCAGATAAGTTGCCATTCCCAAAAAGCGTAAAAGGTCATCTCGACCTTTGGGAACAGAGCGTTCAGCTTTGTATCATGAGGTTCAAGACCATTCGCAGAGATTATATGACCTAACAAACCTTGACCTAGATAACAAACCTTGTCAACTGCCACTTTGCACTTTTCAGCATTAAGTTTTAAATTTACTTTTCGTGAGGTCTCCAACATTTTTCGAAGCTGAACGCAGTGATCATTATCGTCTACTGTGGCTACCAACAAATCATCAAAATATGGCTCGACAGACTCCACATTTTCAAATGCTTGATCCATTGCCATCTGAAAGGCTTCAGGTGCGCAGCAGATCCCGAATGGCATCCTGAGGTACCTGAATCGTCCATACGGCGTAATAAATGTTGTAAGCTTAGAACTCTCATGGTCTAGTTTAATTTGCCAAAATCCAGACTTAGCATCAAATAACGAGAACACTTTACAACCATTTAGTTTTGAAAATAATTCAGTTTGGTTTGGAATGCGGTAGTGGTTGCGTTTAATTGCCTTATTAAGTGGCTTGGGGTCTAAACAAATTCGTAATTTCCCGTTTGGTTTACGAGTAACTGTTAAGTTGTTAACCCAGTCGTTGGCTCATGAACAGGTATTATAATTCCTTGGTCAACCATTTCTTTTAACGCAAGTTTTAAGTCTTCCTGAATTTCAACAGGCACAGATCTTGGTGCCCCTACATGAGGAATAGCCCCTTCCATTAATGTTATATGGTATTCACGTGGAAGACAACCAATGCCTTGAAAAACGTCATCAAATTCTTTAATCAGCGATTCAGGTGTGTCGTTTAACTTTGAATCAGTACCTGAATTCAACTGTGCACGACTAACAGACTGCTGCTGACATTTAGTCATACTGCCAGCTTTAACTAATTTACTCTTACCTGACCCATTTGTTTTTGTTTGTACTGAATGGACGAACTTAGGTATCTCAGAACGCTCAGCCTTAGGTATACGCTTTGCTAGCTGTAGTATTTCACAAGCATCAATGCCTAAAATTGGTTTTGCATCATGCTCTACAATAATAAAAGGTAGTGTACATGGATGAACACCCTCAACCGTGCATACTAGTAGACACTCTCCAGTTACCTGAATTACCTCTTTAGTGTAAGTTGTAACTTTGTATGCAGTTGGATGTAATTTGGGTTTTACGGGCCACTTGTCAAACTCTAACCTGGGAATGACATTTACCTGTGCACCAGGGTCTAATTTGAATTCAACATCATGACCATTCACATCAACATGCTCTAACCATTCTGAAGGATTTATCTGACTTTGTTGAACGTGTTCAATTACAAGTTCACCTAGTGAAAATTCATCACTGTCACTATCTTCTGCAACAAAGTGTAGCTGTCGATTTTTCTTGCCTTGTGACTTTTCTTTATTATTCTGTGATTGTTCTTTAGGCACATACCTGCAGGCTTGTTGCCAGTGATTAAATTTGCCACAATTATGGCACTGTGCACCGCTTGCAGGACAGTTGCCATTTTAATGGAAAGTAGCACACCTAGAACATGGACTTTTGAACTGACGAGCTCCTTCCGTACGACCTTCACTGTTATGCAAATGGCGACCTGTACCTTTGTACTGTTGCTTTTCGAAGTAGTGCTGACGTCTTTCACTGAAATTTTGTGGGTTGTATTTCCGGTTTCGTTGTATTGCTTCAACTGAAGGCTCTGCTTTCTTTGAAATTTGAGCAGCATGCATGCGGGACATTTCTGCAGCTTTACACTCCTCAATTACTTTTTCAAGAGTTATATTTTTATCCCGGAACAGACGAACTCGAAGGGCTTCATCTTTGATGCCGCAAATTATTTTGTCTCTTAAGTTTCGTTCTACAGGATCTGGTGATTTGTCAAATGCACACTCATCGGCCTGCAGTTTTAATTCCCTGTAATATGCATCAAAGCTCTGATAAGGTGTCTGGTCCATATGCCAAAAAACGTACGATGCCTCAGCAGTATTTGTATAGGCTTTGTAATGCAGGTCGTAAGTATCTAGTACTTGCCTGATAGTAAGATTAGGAGAATCTTCTGTTGGCTCTGGGAATACTAATGTCCGATACTGTTTCTCCAAAGTCTCACCACAAACTTGGAGAAAAAGGGCAATTTGCACTCGATCTTCTTCCTTATGATATTTGAGAGCCAGCAAATAATTCTCAAATCGTCGCTGCCATGTGGCCCATGATTCTGCCGGATTATCCCCTTCTTCAAAAGAAGCAATCTGTTGCAATTTTGCAGCCATCTCTACTTTTTATCACAATATCTTACTTTAGCATGTTCCAAAGTTTCTTATGACACCATGTAATGTATTAATAACTAGAGATTACTACGTTATTTGTAAGATTTAAATAAGGACAACTGCAACGAAGTTATGTGGCTAAGAGACGCCATGCTGGAGAGGGGCCGCGCAGTGCTGCCCTCTCGTGGCAAATAGCTAAACTTTAACTAAAGCGCTCCCATACAAGGATGTACAGCCATTGATATATATATATAACACAACCAAATATGACAGTTTACATGGAAGCCCTATCACAGTATTTGGTGAGCAAAAAGAACACTCGCACAAAAAAAATTAGTCCGGTGAATTCAAAATTCGTTAGAACAGATCGCGAGTTGACATTTCTGGTTTCCGTAAACCAAAAAAAAAGGTCGGTGCGGGGGGTTTGGAATCCGTGCAGCGGGGCTTGAGAAACAACTTTTTTTTAAATGGCCTAAGTAAAACTTGCTTTTAAGCCAATACGTACATACTTATGCACTTAAACAATTTCTTTTGCATTGCCACTGATAAGATGCCTTTGGCGCTGTTGCACAGGCAGAATACATTTAGTTCATATGGAGTGGTCACCTTAGCGTTTGATTTCTATTTTCTCAATTTTACGTAATCTTAGCGCTATTTTTAGTTTGCAAAACTGAAGTCTATCCCATCACAGATGGTTTACATGAAAATGTTAACGGATGCTTCACTATATTTTTGCACAGACCTATGAATCAATTAACCCTTAGCCCTAAGTCCCCCGTTAATGGCTGACAGGCGGCTAATTGCTGTCACTGGTGGGAAACCTAAGCATACAAAGTGCAGCAGATATAGAAGCTAAACAATGCACAATAAACCTGTGCAGAAACAACTGTTAGTCTCCTATACTTAAGGTTGACAAAGGAAAGATTCATGCAGTAGACTCCTCTCACACACCCAGAATAAAATTACTTAATGAATTATTGAGTTGCGTTAGATTTATGTACTAACTTAATTTAGCTTACTGTTGTGGTAAAGTGTTGTTTTTCTGGTGTCTCTGGATCAGAACACAAGTACAAACAGTGGACACTTGGCTTTGTGATTGTTGTCTGACAAAAGCGTTTAATGCAAGGACTAGGTCTATACGTAGACAAAAACCTCCTGGGCCAATCACATGCACAAAAGATGGGCATAGTTGCTAGCATCATGTAAGGAAACATGCCTGAAACAAAAATTAAAGAATTTTGGATGCGTGAAATTATTTGAGCAATGTAAAAAGTAAATATGGTGGTTGTTTTGCAGTGCAGACCGTCAGCGGGTACTTAGCTTTTCAACTGAACTGGTTAACATTAGGGGTGCAGAAAAACCCCTAGACAACATTTTCCACAAAAATTTCCTACATATTTTTAAGCAGAGTCCAGAGGAACACCCCCCCCCCACTCCCCCCCGGACTAATACATTAAAGAATGGATACAAACAACCTTCCGTAAATGTTGAGCAAAAGATTCCTACTTTTAAGCCACATTTCAGACCATATGTATGTTCAGCTAACCGAATTTTACCTCAGTTTAAAAATAAAGGCTCTCGTCCAGTTTAAAAGGGACACTAAAATTTCAAATATGTATTTTTGTGCAAAAGAAAACTAATACTATAAGTGAAATAACCCTTACGATAAAATTCTGATCTACTGTTTGATACTACTCATTTTTTGTGTGTGTGGGGGGGGGGGAAGAGTTTAGATATCAGGCCAATACTCCTCTGCAGTAGCATGCACAAACCCGCGAGAGGGCAGGGGCAAACGTTTGGTCAAAGGGCACGATCAAACACACACTATTAGAAAACAA
The DNA here is from genome assembly GCA_023313725.1 of Lithobius niger. Lineage (NCBI taxonomy): Eukaryota > Metazoa > Arthropoda > Chilopoda > Lithobiomorpha > Lithobiidae > Lithobius > Lithobius niger. The sequence continues at coordinate 18,833 of JAHWFP010250511.1, forward strand.
CAGATGCAAACCTATTTACGTTGCGTTTTGGACTTAAATGTCGGCGAGGAATTGAGTTTATGACCGTAGGAAGCAAAGGCCGAAGTCCTACCGCTAAGCCATACTGACATGGCCAAAAGGAAACGTTCATAGGTAGCATTTAGCATGCATACATATACATATATTCATACTTTCCAATTGCCACTGGAGGGACGCTTCTTTGCGCGCCATACACTCAGCACACAAAAAAAAAAGGGAACACACAATAAAGCATGAAATAAGGGATTAAACAGGATGGAAAGCCAAATAAGCTCGAGAAGTGTTAAAGGTTGTGGGTTCAATTCCCAACTTGACATTTAGGTCCAAAAGGCAACGTAAATAGGTTTCCATCCGTATTTATGTAATAAATACTTCTCGCACCCATTTGGCTTTCCATCCTGTTTAACAGTTTGAGTTTTAGACCACGCATAGTTGTTGAACTGATGCTTCTCAGGCACCGCTGCATCAGTCAAAAGCCTAACAATTTATTTTGCGCTTTTTTCCCAAAGGTACGCCCGGTGAATATTTTTTTTAGTTTTGCAAAATTCAGCACAAAAAAATTTATAAAAAGGGCAAGGGTAATGCCTTCCCACCGCAATGAACACTATGCCCCCCCTGGCCAATACAGTTCGCCCCACCCCAACAATATTCCCCAACGGTTATTAACCCTCCTATGGCTATTTTTTATTTTATAAAGCCGATATCCCCCCCCCCCCACCAACAAAATACTTCAGTTTATTCAATCCCAGAGCATCACAAAATCAATATAGTGATTATTGCGACGCAAGCTAATTGCAATTATTGCTCACAGTTCGTTATCACATTCCAAGCATGCCTGCATTTAATCTACATATAATTCAAATTGTATGTTTTGTTTGTTTATATGCATGTTTATATACCTATTCCTCCGGAAGGCAGCCCCCCCCCCCTCCCACACAAAGGTGAGTGTAGTGCCAAATTAAAGACAGAGTAGTGCAAGAAACTGACTGAACAGGTTTCCTTTACGTGCAAATCGTTCGCTATCCTCACTCATTCCACACACCTCCGTGCTATCGAAACAAGAACGTTTGATAACCTTTTAAAATCTATAGGTGTGCATTTACCATGCAAACGGCGCGTTGAAACAAATCCAATTTTAAGATCTTTATGTCCACACTGTTCTTTTACAAATCTTCTGTGCCAACTGTAACACCGAAATTTCACTTCGTCCAAGCTTAATTCAAATGTTATCGCACAAATTGTTAAGGGCTAATTAAGCCTAATTAGTCTTTATTACAGAAACAATACAGCTAATTAATTATATGCATAATTTCATAAATATCATACGTTTATTAAATGCATGAATCAAATATTACTCATGCTAAACCAAAAATGGCTGCAGCGACTAAGCTATAGAAGGGGCCCGTTTCAAAGAAGACCGGAACTGGGTACATTCCTTTGTAAATTGAACCAGCGTAATTACAGCTATTGTTAAGTTGAGGAGATAGCATTTCTAACTACGACATTATTTACGACTCGATCAACGAAGTGTAATTTCCAGAAGGAATTCGAATTAGTATGGAACGTCATCCATGATCGATCACGATCCTAATCACAACAGTTAAATTATTGCACGAAGGTCTGCAGGTGACAGTTCATTTAGTCGGCGAGCTACTCAAGCGCACAACCGAGAATCAGCTCGAACGCGACAATACAATGAATGACAAGCGCAACGGTACCTAATTCACTTTTAGGACCTGAACTGTCAAGACACGCAATTTCTATTCAGCACACTAATCAATCAAATAGATTGCTAAGCGATAACGCACTAGTATTTAAGCGGACTTCAGGAATGCGGCATTATCATTCAACTTTTAAAGGTTTACACGTTGCCACCATTCTCCGAGTCCTGCTGTCCACGGACGTCTAAAGGTCGTGCCGCGCACCAGACGTACAGTGCCGGGAAACGGGAAGCCGGATGCCCGAACGTCAGCTACGGCGGAGTTCACGGGAGATAAGTATCATTCCGTATCATTAACAACGATTGTTACCGATACCGATCTTTTTTTCTTTTTCTTTTTAATGGCTTAATAGCTCCTTGGGGCGTTGCAATTATTTCAAATAAATAAAATAAGTTCATAAAGAGTCCCTAATAAAGAAAAAAATTTGTGTAGATTTATATTTAACCAGACATAAGTGTGTGTTTCTACATAAATTAATGTTTTCTTTAGTTTTTACATCTAGTACTGTAGTTCTACTGAATTCACATTTCTTCCCTTGTTACCACATTAAACTTATTAGTAAAGCTAGGACGATCAACTTTGTTACGGATACCAAATCCCCAATAACTGATCCAAGTTCCCAACTGACCGAAAAATGTAATACTGAAGTATGTCTTCATAAAAAAAAATTACTTTTGAAATCATTGCATAAACAAAGCATTGGCCTAAAAAAATATAATTATTTTCTTTTTAAATATTGGTTTAAAATAATATTGCATAGCAAATATCATCTAAAAACACAAAACCCCATTAAAATTTTACATTTTGTCTTTTAACTTATTAACAGTAAGAGAATGCTGCTTGCAGTTTGAACCATTGGAAAGCTGGCGAAAAAACCTTCTAAAGGTGTATTCAAACGTCAAATTCGGTCGACGAGAAGTGAAAATATCTTCGATTTGGTTTATTACCGATTTATGTGGGTTTTACCGCCGATCCCGATCCGATACTGCAAATATCGGCAGAGAACGGTATCGGTAAACGGTATCGGCCCAGCCTTATTAATTATCCTTTATTAGGAATTATTCCAATGAAATCATAGTGAGAATGCCAATCGCCAACTAATTGTTAATTTACTGTAACCAAACCGATCTCGAAATACAATCCTTATAATTCGATTATTGACCAGTGTGGTCCATATTTTGTACAACGGAGAGTCGATTAAAGGCCCCAAATATTATTGATCTGTTGCTTATCATTGCGCCTCCCATTTCAAGTGCCATATTTTATGTGTTATATGTAGGTTGAATACAACCGATCCATCCTGACAATAATGGTTTATTTTAGGACAATTGCTCACTAGAATAGATCATAACAAAATTCCCCCGGGTTCAATCTTGTTTTGTCGAGACCAAGAATTCATTTCCACAAGCAAATAACAGTAACAATAAATAGACATTTATTTCATAAATTCCTGTCATGTTAGTACTCGTTATATTTGCCCCTAGTAGGCTACACCAAAAGCTGTTCATAGCTTTGATCGAATTCAATAAATTAAATTCAGTCGGCAAGTTCATTTGACAATAGGCCTACGAAATTTGATTTCACTATAAGCTATATAGAGGCTATATAAATAATTTAATAGGCTATTCTTCTTTCTCCACATAAAGGTTGATAAAACCGGAGGTTTATCTAGAATTACCTTCTTAAGTGTACTATAATATTTAGCAAAATATAGGCTAACCTGACCGCTGCTCCTCTTAAATTTCCTCCCAGCTTAATTTTTGCTATGCGATAAGCCTTTGGGCAGAGAAAAATATTTCATTTAAATCCATAAGAAGCTCAGCTTCCTTTTACCCTGGAGAAATTATGCAATTAGGAGAAAAGTACCCAATATTTCCTATGCCATGCTGTAGGAATAGCGAACAAATAAATACATGCAAATACAAATCAACACTATTTCGGTTTTTCTGGCTGGCGTCTTGGCGCGTAATGTTTTGGCACAAATCTAGTTTACCACAAACCCCCAAAATTTAAGAAAAAAGAGACTTGCCTTATTGTCGTCGTAAGGCAGATTAAAGTTGATTCTAAGGTGCGGAAAGGAGGTTTAAGGCGAAAAAAAAAAAAAAAGACGCAAAATGGCTTGTTTTTTTTCGAGGCAGACGGCGCCGTGCAGGAAAGCATCAACTGGGCCAAAGTCCATCAAGTGAAACGCCAAACAGAAGCCGGTACCTGCCTAACCTAACCGACAATAACAACAAAACAAAACTAAACTGACAATAACAACCCACTTATCTGAACTGTTTACGGGAAAAAATATCAGCTGGGGGCAAGAGCGCGGGGGCATGAACGGGCTTCCGTGCACAGCCCCGCGAGCGAATTCGAACACCGTATAAATGTACCGATTGTGGTAACGTACTGATGGGGTTTAAACTGTGTTCCGCGCCTCCCACAAAAAAAAGGAGACCATATAATGAGAGTGTAGGGTAAGTACTAACAGAATTCAGAGCTTTTAGAAAATTGTGGTAAAGTGAACTTTAGCCAATGTTTTCAAGTTTCGTATGGTTAAAAGCAGCGTTACTTATTGTTTTAATGTACTCACGGACCAAACGTCAGATTGAAGAGTCAAAAACTACGGTGTCGGACAAAGTTCAGTACTCGGTAGCTCAAAACGGGCCTCAAAATCAACAGGTGGTCGAACGAGATGGAACAATGACGGCATTATCTCCAACGCTGTTGTAAATGAGTATTGTAGTGTCCAGATCGATCATAAAGATCGGTGTGTAAAGGAGCGCATTGAGGGCGCTGGTATCGAGAGTGTAATAACGGCGATGGCCGAGTAAACATTGTGTACTAACGTTCGTAACGAGTATTCTTCATTTAAACAATCGATCAACGAATAACAAAACACAACAATGGCGACGAGTAACGCAACGAATCTGCGCAAGAATGAAAGAAGTGAGTAACTTTTCGTGAAGTTAAAACAATTGAAAGTGCACGGCAAAAATAATGATGGCTTCGTATCGACCAGTTTACCCAGCCTTTGACCTCGCCGATGAATTTAACGCCGGCACACGATGGCCGAAATGGCTACGACGTTTCGAGACTTATGCTGTTGCTTACAAGGTAACCGACCCTGCTGAAAAACGTGCATTACTGTTACACTCAGCTGGTGATGCAGTTCAAGATATATTTGACAATTTGTCAGACACGGGAGAAGCAAATGATTACAGTGCAGCAGTGACAAATTAACGGAACACTTCCAGCCTAAGAAATGTCTCAACTATCAAGATTATTTGTTTGGGAAAGTGCAACAAAAAAAAGGTGAATCGATTGACTCGTACTATATTCGTCTTCGGGAGGCAGCCAAGAAATGTGAATTTGAAAATGAGGATCGCGAGATTAAAAAGCAAATTATTCGTTACACAACATCGTCAAGGCTCCGTAGGAGGGCGCTGCGGGAAGAAATGGATTTGGTAAAACTTGTTGAGGCGGGAAGAGCTCTGGAAATTTCCGACCACCAGGCTGGTGTAATCGAAAAAACGGAGGGGGCAGTTGAACCGAAAGTTCTCCAGGCAACGTATCACGCACGAAAGAAAAACTTCCATAAATACAAACCCAACGCGACTTCGTCAAAACCTAATATAAAAACTACTTAACAAACGGCAATGGGGGATCGAGAAATTCCTGCCAGTTATTGGAAAATTCCATGCAACATTAGAATCAAAGTTGGCGTCGTGCGAAAGTGAAATTCATGTCATTCCACGAGATGATCAACCACTTCTAAGCTTTGACACTGCAACGAGCCTTAAACTCATAACGATTAATTCCATTCAAACTGAAAGTTCTACGCTATGCGCATCAGAAGTAGAATTTGAAAACATTCTCGTAGAATTTCCACAAGTAACCGCAGGGGTGGGAAAACTGAAGAATTTTCAGGCAAAAATATTCATGGATGAAAGTATTCCACCAACTGTGAACACTCGTTATAGGATTCCATTTCATCTACGAGGCAAAGTTGAAGAAAGACTTGCATGGTTAGCTGAAAATGATATTATCAAAAAGGCCACAGGTCCGACTACCTGGGTCTCGCCATTGGTGATTGCACCGAAACAAAATGGTGACATACGAATATGTGTGAATCTGCAAGCCGTTAATGAGGCGGTCAAGAGGGAGAGACACATAACTCTAACTGCAGAAGAAATCATGGCTGAACTTGCAGGTAAAGACACGTTCTCCAAATTCGACATGCCTGAGGGCTATTTACAACTTGAATTAGACCCGGACTGTAGACATTTAACCACATTTGCCACACACACACAGGACTGTGGAGGGTTAAGCGTCTACCGTACGGATTGTGCGTATCGTCAGAAATTTTCCAGAAGGAAATCGAACGAGTTATTCGACCAGTTGCATCTGCAAAGAACGTAAGTGACGATATCTTGGTAGCGACAGGCAAGGACCAAGACCATGCAACTCAAGTAAAGGCAGTCCTCCGAAGGTTTCAAGAAGAAGGCCTAACAATCAAAAAGGGCAAATGTTCGTACCAAAAAGATTCATTAAAGTATTTGGGCATGATATTCTCGTCGGACGGTGTGGTTCCAGACCCAGAGAAAATAACTGCAATTGAACGCCTACGAAAACCGCAGAATGCATCGGAGGTACGCAGTTTGTTGGGAATGACAACCTACTGTTCAAGATTCATTCCGAACTATTCATCATTATCAGCACCACTTCGACAGTTAATCAAAAAGGACGTTCCGTGGCGCTGGACCAACGAAGAAGATGAGGCCCTACAACAAATCATAAAAAGTTTACAGGAAGCAACGGTCAACGCATACTTTAACAAACACAAAGAGACTGAAATCTTAGTCGATGCCGGACCCTACGGATTGGGAGCTATTTTGACCCAGCGGTCCACTCCGACATCAGAAGATGTGACAGTCGTGGCGTACGCAAGCAAGTCACTGACAGATGTAGAAATGAGGTACTTTCAAACGGAACGAGAGGCCCTTGCCGTGGTCTGGGGAGCTGAACACTTCCACTTATATGTGTATGGCTCACCATTCAAAATAGTATCCGACCACAAGCCATTGGAATCGATTTTCAACAAACGAACTTACCAAGCACCTGCAAGAATTGAGCGGTGGAAGGCACGGCCTCACGCATACGACGTCCAAGTCATTTATCGCCCTGGAAAGGACAATCCAGCCGACTATCTGTCACGCCAGAAGTCAAAAATTGACTTTATGAAACCGTCAAAACTACAAAAGCAAGCAGAAACTTTTATAAATGCCATAACATCGAGCCCGATGGCTGAAGCGTTAAACGTGGAAGAGCTGAAGAAAGCCACATCAACAGATGAAACAATCCAGCGGGTGATGGAATTGGTACGCCAAGACAACTGGAACGCAACCATGCGTGTTGCAACGCCAATGGAACGAAAGAAACTTCAGCCATATGGCAACGTTAGACAGGAGCTGTCCACGACAACAGGCCAGAGCATTCTCTTGCGAGGTAAACGAATGGTTATCCCCACAAGCCTCCAGGATAGAGCAGTCCATTTGGCACATGAAGGGCATCAAGGAGCAGTCCGCACAAAACAACTGCTACGAGAAACGGTCTGGTTTCCTGGAATAGACAATAAAGTCGATATTTTGTTGGCAAATTGCTTACCGTGCCAAGCGACATCATCAAACCCACACGTAATAAAACCACCTATCATAACGTCAAAACTGCCAGAATACCCTTGGCAGGAGGCCAGTGCTGATTTTGCTGGACCATTCCCAACAGGCGAGTACCTCCTGGTAATAATTGATGACTATTCAAGATTCCCGGAGGTTGAAATTATCCAGTCAACATCGAACCGTGCTGTTCAACCGAAGATCGACAAGATATTCTCGTCATATGGGACTCCTGAAGTATTAAGGACGGACAATGGGCCGCCCTTCAACTCGTCAGAATTCGGACAGTTCGCCAAACAACTGGGCTTTCGACACAGAAAAATAACTCCTCTATGGCCACGGGCCAACGGAGTGGCCGAACGATTTATAAGAACACTGGGGAAAACAATTAAAGCGGCAACTGTCCAGGGTAAAAACTGGAAGACCGAACTAAACACGTTCCTTCGTCACTACCGTGCAACTCCACATGGAGCGACAGGATGTGCTCCGGGGGAATATTTTCTTTGGACGACGAATCCGCACCAAACTACCAGGTCAAATTGAATACAACCCAAAGAAGAAATTCATCCAATGTGAAGCTCTGAGAAGACAACTGGCTGACGTAAAATTTCAACAAACTGCACAGCCACAGAAATTGGATGTTGGCGACTCAGTTCTAGTTAAAAATGTGAAGAAGTCAAAAGTATCACCACTGTACTCACCTGAACCACTGGCGGTGACAGCAGTAAAGGGAAGTATGATAACCGCAAAAGGAGAAAGTAGGGTGGTGACAAGAAATGCATCGTTCTTCAAGAAGATACCGACGCAACCACAGCACATTAGCACGCCACCACAAGAGCGATGATGACGACAGTGACTATGGTGGTCCTACCAACCCTGAACTTCACCTACAGCCACCACAAGCAACAGACGAGCGACGGTATCCTGCTCGTGCCAGAAATCCTACCAGACGACTTATAACTGAACTGTGAAAGGAAGAGTGGCATAAGACATTTTATAATTACTTTTTATTTTCTTTAATTCGATATCATGTTTTAACCCAAGTGGCAGAAGGCATTTTTAATTACTCTTTTTCTTTAATTTGGTATCATGTTTTAACCCAAGGGGGGAGGGATGTAGTGTCCAGATCGATCATAAAGATCGGTGTGTAAAGGAGCGCATTGAGGGCGCTGGTATCGAGAGTGTAATAACGGCGATGGCCGAGTAAACATCGTGTACTAACGTTCGTAACGAGTATTCTTCATTTAAACAATCGATCAACGAATAACAAAACACAAGTATCAGTTCCATTATTTCATTTCTGGAAACATTGTTACGATGAAATTCCACACTGGCTTCGTTAGTAGTGGACTAAAACTGCTTCTAGACGTTCGGGATAAATAGCTGCCATTACCCTCTGACATTGACGAGCTTCAATCAAAACGCAGGTGACCTCACTCATGGCGTCGTTCGGCATCACGTCCTTCTTCGTGCATGTTCCCCAACATGGCTCAGGTAAACAGTTGTAGACCAACAGGACGAACTATGAAGAAATTGGGAGAGGCCACTTCCCGAATTTACGACGACGGACTATCGGACTTGCTTCATCACCAACGAAAATACAAGCCAGAAGTAACACGTTTTTCACACTGTACACACATTTTGTAAACCACGCCATCAAACGTCAGCAACGATTCCAGCGCCACCGCACGCCAAAACTGGAAGTTGAAGTGCGCCATAACCAAACCGAAACTAACGCCGTAGCCAAACCGAAACCAAGCATTATAGTTCACCAACAAGAAAATTAACACTTGAACACTCAAAAATTAATTAAAATAATGTTAAATCGACGTTACACAACAGAGTCTCTTCATCTCAAACAAATGCATTGAACTTCCTTAACTACCAGTGGCATGTTCTCTCTTTTGCTCCCTTTCCTCGGTCTTCTTGCCACACTTCCCATCTTTGCATGTCCCTATCGTTTTCTTCTTTTTCTTTCCTGACTCCCTACTCTTTAGCCATGCCTCTCTCCACTCCTCACAGGCCACTCCCAGTTTTTTTACTTCTTAATCTTCCTATTCAAGACTATCCTTCTGTTTCCTGACTTCTCACATTTTAGCCATGCCTCTCTCCACTCCTCACAGGCCACTCCCACTTTCTTTACCTCCCAATCTTCCTATTCAAGACTATCCGTCTCTTTCCTGACTTCTCACACTTTAGCCGTGCCTCTCTCCACTCTTTCCACCTACTCCTATTCTCTCCAACTTTCCAGTCTCCCTTCTTCTTTCTACTCCAAGCTCCAAGCTTTCTGCCACTTCCAAGCTCAACAGGTTCATTTACCACTCACTGCCTGCTCCCCTCTCCGGGCCACACTTTCAGTTCTCTGTTAACATCACGTGCTGCAGTCAATGTTCTGCACTCCTCTCTTTCTGCCAACATCTCTTTCCGTAGCCTAATTCTGCCCTTACCTCTTCCCATCTCTTTCTATGGTCTCTGTCTCCACTTCCATATTTCATTCTACAATAATACATCCCATTTATAAGAAGTGTCGTAAAGGATCCCCCCACCTCCCAATTCCACAGTCTTCAATCCCAATATCACGTTCAAGCATGGCAATTCCCAGTTTCTTTCCCGACAATGGTCAACTTCCTTATCAACTGTTGCAACAGTTACGGAAGTAACACTATCCAATCTCTTCCACTCAAAAGCCATGTGACATTACTCCCCCTTCCACACGCTGGACTTCCCTGCACCGTTTCATAACACTATACCCTAACATACCAAATCACCATGCACCCCCATTACCTCTATACTACCATCCAAAGACAAAATACAAACACCACAAATTAACGTGCAATCCAAACTCCCTGACACAAAAATCCAGTCACATGCAACTTCTCCTTTCACCCATTGGTCCTCCCCGACACACAAAAAATTCCTCAGAAACTCAAATACCATGTACTACCAAAGTTTCAGTCACCTCCTAAACTAACCCTAAAAGCACTCACTACACAAACAAGGTTTCTTTAGATCAAACACCCTTTACAATACTCTCTTACTCGCACAACAAACTTTACAATTTAATGTTTTGGTTAGTTCGTACATCCCCAGTTACAGGCCACTTACTCCCTCCCTCAGTCCCTAAAAGGGGCTACCACTGTCGCAGGTCACAAGGTAGTCCAAGGATATATTGGCCTCTCGGGAATACTACCGAGGATGATAGTAACCTAGAACTAAAAAAGTTATGGGGTTACAGTTAGTTGCCCGAGTGTATTCAACGGAAAATTACATACTTATAGTTACCAATAGTAAATATCTGGGAGTTCATTAGATTGAACAACGAGCAAGAAAAGAATGCAAAAGTGCGTGTGACATCAAAGAACATGAAAAATCCTATTGTGAGATCAAGGAAAAATCCACCAAGATGGACAATGTAGTAGTCAATACTAGCATCAGACAACACGAGCCTGAAATAAAGAGAATAAACTTGAAACTTAAGTGTGTTCTAATTATTTCTTCTTTTCTGTTCTTTTCAATTTTCTTGAATTTTGTTTTATTTTGCAAACTTACTTGAATGGCACAAATACCCAATGGCTGGATAACTTATACATGGAATAGCCACCAAGCCAATCTTGGTCGAACTTTTTTAGTCCTGCTATGTGATACAAAAGAAATATCTGCAGAACAAAAAAAAATCAGAACAGACCATTGCCTTGTGTCTGGTGTTAAAGTGGCACTATCACTGATAGAAAAGGGAACGGAAATACCATGGTGTCATCTACCGGCAGTGATATCGTTAACCTTTACAGCTTGCTCCCAGGTGCAAACGTACCAATTTTTCACTCAATAATTAAGGAGGTCGTGCCTAGTTTGTTTCGTTAAAAAGAAATGCCGTTGTGTATTTCTTTGCTTGGTGCAAGCAAGTGCTAGACAGTACTAGATAGCGCTAAATGTTGCCAGATTCTGCCTACTTTCAATCGGTGATAGTGCCACTTTAATTCAGCATTCTCAGCGGGGTTTTGACTATAACATCTACCGTAATATAAACTATTTTAATTCTTCTCTTAGTGTCAAATTTCTCTCTACAGCATTAAAAACCAAGCCAAAGTAGTTTTTAATTAGCCATGATTAAGTTACATAAATATTTTAACAAGTATTTCTATAACACCACATTGAGGGACATCTGGCTTCTTTTAAAGAGCTGCCAGTTGTAGCATGTCCACAAAAATTAAGCAATGAAATTGAAGATTCTACCAGACAACTTGTTCTCGCGGGAGAATCTAAGTTCTCAGAGTAGAATCCGACGAAACTGTGTTACTATTTGGGATCCTTCCTTGCCCTGCGGCGCTTTGTAACGTGTTGTTTTGCATCACTTTCGTTTGGAAATGCATGCAAATTTGCATCACTTCCGTCCCTACTTCCCCTCCGTTCTGCCCACTCTACAAGCCTCCAACTCTTTTTGCACGCAGCATGCGCGGTAAGAGTCCGTAGCAGGGAGGTGGGAGGGTACTCAACATAACACAGTTTCATTGGATTCTACTCTGAGAACTTAGATTCTCCCGCGAGAACAAGTTCTCTGGTAGAATCTTCAATTCTCATTCGTAGCATCCTTCCTCAACTGTGTTACTATTTGGGATAGATTCAAAAACGTGCCAGTTCTACGACACGGAATCTTACCCCACCAAACTTTGCAGGCGGTGCGCACGCGTCCGTCGACTCCACTGCACTGACGCACCGGCCCCAGAAACCTGCGGCCATCCTGTTTGCACAAGGGTCCACCAGGAGACCCTCTCGGTTTGGCAACCCCACCGTCCAGCTCCACGCATCGCTTGCAGCAGACTGAACTATGGAGACGGCAACCAAGCCGGTCCCACGATCACTGTCCACCAGACTGCATTGTCCGGGGACATGCGTACACACTCGTCCAGGAAAGGGCCCGTGGGAATCAGCTATGAGCACTTCTCGGTCCACGACACCCCGAAGGCGGCAATCACCCCAACACCGGGTCACCTGCCCCACGACCTGAACTGTTACAGCTGTGCCGTTGCCTTGGAGCCAAAAAAATCCTGTTAGGCACCCCTGCCCGGGCGTAGACACCCCGACCAACTCCAATGATAGTCGTAGAGTCGAATGCCAAACTCGGCCCTGCACTGGCGAGGTAACCCGTCACCCCGCCGACGCCTGGACTGTACATTGCCCCTAGAACACATCCCATATGCGCCTGTTAGTATCAGAACCAGCATACCGAAGCTGTGGAACTCATTTCGCCGTACACTCATTAATGACACCCCAGACGCCATATCGTTCGGAACCGCCTGCCTGCGCACCCTGCAGATGCACTTGGAACCATACCGCATTCAGTATTGTTAACCATGCCCTCACATTGACCTGTAAGGCTGTCTCCCTCGCCTCCAAGCGAAGCACCTCCTTCCAATTAGACGCAGTGGCGGACCGCGGCACTGCTGGGGCCCACGTGTGCCACTCACTTGAAGCCACCGATCACCCAGCCTTTGCCACCACCAAAGCCGACTACGCTTCAACCTGTTCAATCGATTCTGTCCCCTGGAACCACCCAACCAGGTTGGCCTGCGTCCAAGATGGTAACCCAGCTCATAACAGTTAGCGTTGACACTTTCGTTTCACTCATGCATAGTACGGTGCTTCCCACACCTTGTTGCAGCCACTATGACCTCAGAAACACCTGCACCTGCTAGCTTCGGTGAAGCAATATCGAACCGGTCCGCAGCACAGACCTCACAATAGCAACGGCAGCATACTTCTCAAAATTAAAAAAAATAATAAAATAAAAAATTTGTGTGCCTATCGACATATACATCTCGCAACGTCGCCCCCGCCATTCCCCCATCAGATCTGTACAGTGGATTTTTATAAATCCGACGTCCGAGGTGAAAGAATTTTGCCAGTCATTTGCCCTGATTACAAAAACGATCGGAAATTAATTTCGGCTCAGCCTGCGTTCACCACCCAGCCGGCGGTCCAATAAAACCAACAAAAAAACATTAAATTTAATCCGGGCCAATCGTTCACACTGGATGTCCATTGTCCAACGCCACCGTCCTATGTACAAAAAAAAAATAATTTCTCGGCTCACGGTCACACCAGGTGCCCTAAATCCGGGCCGCCATTTCTCTCCTGATCACACTGCCGACTTTCCAGCCACTAGACACCTCCCACAGCTGCCAGTCCCCATTTTTATTTGATAGCAATGTCAGCCACAAATTTGGAATTCCGCCATGGTCCAGTTTCCGACCGCGACCACGAATTTCACCCAATCCGTGCCGCCGAGTTCGCCCAACCGATCGACGGGGCTCATAATCCCAAATTTAAAATTTTTTGCAATGTATCACTCTGCCTACAACATACCTCGCTCATTAGGCATACTGCTTACTTCGTCCCTCTGACGGCATTCACGGCTTGGACCTCTGCCCGGCCCTCGTCCGCAAGACGGAATTCATTCTCATAATACTTTCACAATCTCCTCGTGCAACGCATTTCACCGTCGCCTAGGCCCAAGTCAGCACCATAAGGACTCGTGTTCGAGACCCACTCCGATGCGCTTAATAGCCGACCACTCTGTGGACCGACCGGCTAACGTAAGTTTTCACTCGCCAATCGAACCTCCGACATCATTCACGGCAAATTTCACAACGAGTCTAGCACAACTGCTACTCCATAAGCCTACTCCCCTGCACGGCCCTCAGCCGGCTTCCAGTGCCCGCCTCATTTTTCACCAAGTGGTATTCATTATTATTATAATAATTTTTCACGTGGTTTCGCCTCACGGCCGAGTTCGTGGAAGTTTCGCTCACTCTACCAACGTGTCAGCACTAGTAGGCTTATCACCATTCGTACGCCCCCTGGCCATACGATAAATAACGGCTTCCCACGTTATTTTTCCACTATCCTACAATAATCGCACACAGCCAACGTTTTACTGGACCATCTACATCGTACTGACCACGTTGGCCGACGTTGTCTACACGAGCCGCCATTTTGTGTCGCTCGTCTTCAACATTGTAGGCGGACATGCGCTTCCCAACAGCCGTCGCTTTCCCGCCTCTTTACGAAACCATCCATGAGACACAGCATCCATCCTTGCTTGTAGTTGTCCACTATTTCGTTCCACCTGAAGTAGTCGTTGTTCGCTATTTTTTTTCTCAATAACAACGACGTCGCCGATCACACAACCGTTCAGGCCAGTGGCAAGAAAAGAGTGGAGGCTAGTAGAGTGGGCAGAATGGAGGGGAAGTAGGGGCGGAAGTGACGCAAATTTGCATGCATTTCCAAATGGAAATGACGCAAAACAACAGGTTACAAAGCGCCGCAGGGCAGGGAAGGATCCCAAATAGTAACACAGTTGAGGAAGGATGCTACGAATGAGAACTGTGAAATTACCAACAACAAAGGCAGCGTGGTTACTGAATTAAGCCTTCGAGTGATCTTTAATCTTCTGACCTGAATTCGAAAAAGAATGTAATTCCACAAAGGTATTTCTGCATTCTTCAAGGATGGCTTCAACCAACAATCTAGGGACCTGTTTAAATTCATCAGCATTATAAACAAGTAATTATTAATTTTAACGTACATGTCATTAAGAGGCAACAAAATTCCAAAATCCTTCAGAAAAGTAACCAAAGGCCAAAAGCATATAAAAGAATGGGGTTTTAGAGCACTACCAACAAAGCCTGAACAGTTTCTTTGTAGTTTGTACGACTGGAGCATCCCACGTGTCATTCTTTACAATGTATGACTAACAAGAGTTAACGCCGTGGGTTAAGATTCCCAGTTGGGGCTCTTTAATTTTTCAGATTATTAGTATATAATAGGTTAAAATGATCCTGTGGCATGTATAATTAACTTGAATGGCCATAACAAACCTTCTATTGAAGGTAACGATTTATTCTCTCCAAAACAAATAATAAAAATTCTGAATAAATTGTAGTCTCACAAGACTACCCACACAAGCGTGTTTTATGCTTAACCTTTCCTTTAATACATTTTATCGATTTTTACTTATGGTAATTATCATTCCAAGCGGTTCAATTTAATTGACAGACAGTTTAAGGTGTTAAGTTTTTCATAAGTATTATGCAGTCATTAGATTAAGCACAACTTTTTTTTAGAACAACATTTTCAAAAAATTGCAGCATATATATTATACCAATACCGTCAATATTACCGCCATCCATACAGTAATACAAAAGAGTATTTCTGGTACACATTCCAATTCATGTTTGTATTTTCCCAACAGTAAAATTACACACACATACACAAGAACGATGCCAGAGCTAAATCATACCAGTATCTATTACCATCAGATATTAGGAAGAGAAATGCCATCAATCCGTACAAGTAAGAATGATTGTTCCACGATGACTTATCAAGGAGAAACAGGTACCAATAAGGCAACAAGAACAGAATACAACTGAGACGATAGAGGAAACCAACCATGATGCCAGCAGCACCTGAAATCATAAAAATGGAATGAATTCATGTAAAGTGCTTTAATACTTCCTAACAAAATTGTCCTTGTCCATCGAAAAAAAACCTTAATAATTAAAAGGGACGTTAATTCAACTTAAACACATTTCCTTTTTTCCTTACTAGCTTCACTAAACAGAAAAATTGAACCGTTACCGTTACTACGAGAGTTCATGATAATCGAAATATAAACCACCAAGAAGCCCCCTTAACCTCAAAAAGTTAAAAATATCAAATGCATTCTGTAAATTAACGACAGTCCATATCATCAACTCATCAGGTGATCCTGAAGATTCAAAGGATTCCTGGCTCACATCTCATAGTCTGCTGTTTTTTGAAACCGGCGGTGATCTTTACTAATGGAGAAGAGATCCCTTCTTTCCACCGCTAAGGAACACTCCTCTCCCAAACCCTACACCCAAAGATTTTGAAGAAACTGGTTCATATCATTGCCGAGCGTGTCACCATGATTTTCCTTTTCCACAAATCGTTCATGGAATCCAACCTTCCTCGTCTTTGGCTCACTGCTAAAGTCAGCTCAATACATAAAGCTGTGACTATAGTAGCCTGAACAACTACAGGTCAATTAGTCTCACCTGTATCCTCTGCAAATGTGTAGTCGCCAAGCAAATAATTACTTTCCTCAACCGTAACAATGTTTTTACCCCTAGCCAGTATGGTGGCCTTCACAGTAAATCCACTACCCACAACTTTATTTCCTTTCTCAACCTAGTCACTGAATGGATCAACGATGGGTCGTAGGTAAGCGTTGCCTACTTTGACCTTGCTAAGTCATTCGACACCATACCCCATGACATCCTTTTCACTAAGCTTACCACCATAGGTACTCTGGCCATCTCCTAAAGTGGTTTATTGCCTTTCTCACTAATGCACTATTATCAACGATGGCCCTTCTAACATCAGCAGTGTTATGAGTGGAGTCCCACAAGAAAGTGTCCTCACCGCCCTCCTCTTCATCATCTTCATCAACGACCTACCTGACTACCTTACCTGCAATAGCTGCATCTTCTTGGATGACATCAAGCTCATTGCCCCAGTCATCTTCCCTACTGACCTCATTGCTTTCCAATCCAACATCCACAAACTTACGCTATGGGTCCACGCAATGAACATGGACCTCAACAAAATTAAGTCTGCTGTCCTTAGCTTTGGCCATCTCACTACCTTACACCAGTACACCCTACAAGACAACGGACCACCAATTAAATACACAGATTTCAGAAAAACCTTGGTGTGCTCATCGTTCAAAAACTCAACCTTCTCTCAACACATTGACCTCATTACCAGACAAGACTACCAGATGCTTGTCATCATCATGAGCTCCTTCACCGTTCTTGACGAACGTACTTTCTTCTTACTCTACCGCTCCTTCGTTAGCATCATCCTCAAGTACACTAATTCTGCTTGGTGGATTAGATTTGAATCAGACCGCGACAAACTGGAGAGGCTCCAGAGAAGAGCTACAAACCAAGTTCATTCCATCCGTCACCTTTCCCGCACTGAACGCCTGAAAGCTCTACGATTCCCCACCCTCGAATAGTGGTTTGTGGTTGTGGTTTAGTGGTTTACTGGTTTAGTGGAATACCGGCGAATCCGAGATGACCTCTTTTTGTCCTTAACAACAACCCGCTACATCTCCAAAAACCGTGAGCTCTCCCTTCCTTTCCGTATATGCAGCACCTGGAACCGCCTGCCAAGAAACATCGTCACCGCACCACACAAATTTGATTCGGTACCAAATTTGATACCTTCTTGCAACACAATCACCCCTCAGTTTGTGTACAAGAACTGGTGATTTCTTCCCACTTCCTCCCAGCATCAAAAGCTGCAAGCTTCCTGCTGGCATTTTTCAATATCAATGTTGCCTACGACACTTGTTAGGCCCATTCAGCGCTCAACAAGAAATAAAAATGAAGTCGCACTACACCACATGAACAGAGGACACGAGATAAATTGGAAGAAGACAGAAATATTGCTTGTGTCGAGTTTTTTGAGAGATTTATATTTACGTGGACTAGAGTCTATAGCGATCCCGATACGTTAAAGAAGAACGAAAACTCATGAAAATTCATGGACCATAGGCACCGGCTATAAAGTTTCTTATGAGAGGAGACTGCAAGACTGGTTGAGTGCTGGAATGGACTTAACAAGTATCACAGGCAACAGCATCAACACCCGCCTGTTTTAAAAAACAGCAGACATGATGAGCGCCAGGAATCCTTTGAATCTGTATCTTGACAGAATACAGTTGATGATGTGGACTGTCGAAAATTTGCTGAATGTATTTGATATTCCTAACTTTACGAGATTTAAGTGTCCTTCTTAGTGTTTTATTTCGATAGCAATACTAGCCAAAGTAAATTTCATGTTCACTATACAATCACTACATTATGGGCACTTGAAGCAATGCAACTGCACATTTAAGACCATAAGATATTGAAAGTCTTAAAATTGTTGAAAAGGATGCCTAAGTGACAGCATCGTATTACAAAGAAGACTTGTGTCCCAAACCTTTAATATACAGCGAATACAGGGATGAATGAACCAAACGAGCACCACAACCATCAATGCGGGCCTCATTCCGCGACGAGAATTATTTACTCACCATGTGCCCATGTCAAACCAGTTTCCATGCAGCATGTTTAAATATGCTCTCCCTACATTTGGCCAAGTCTCAAGTAAAAATTAAGGCTGCATCGGATCGGATCGGTTGCCGATATTCGCGGTATCGGATCGGTACCGGTAACTTTTGCGGAAATATCGATAACCCTGGAACCATTCAAGATTACGACACGCGGTTCGCGGCGTTTTGCTCAGGAAATCAGAGTATCTTCCTAGCTAGGTTTTAACTGTGGGTTACTATTTAAAATTTTTTAAATTTTAATAATTATTGGACTTTTGCAGTAAACTACACCGTTGATGAAAAATTGGGGATACAATTTTGGATATCGGTATGGGATCGGTAAAGTTGGTATCGGTGCAGCCTTAGTAAAAACATTGCAATGCTGAAAAACGTTATGTGCCACGGGGAAGTTCCCAATCCAAAAACAGAAGGCAACTTAATTCAGTTAGTTTCCCTACCTAAAAGCATGATGAAGTAAAAAACGTAAATCCATTGCAACGGAGGGACAGATAATCCATCAAAGAGAGGAAACCTGCATTCCATCTCGTCGCCCCATTTGATGTCGGCTGAGCTTAACCCTCTTTCTTGTGGAATGTCCAGGATCATCAGAAATCCTTTGGGAAAAATCAAAAACAAAAGACTTTAATTTAATTCAAAGCATTTAAAGTCTCCTAGGCTTAAACAAATTTATTTCTGGTAAAGTTGTTATCAATAAATTGCAGAATCAAAATCAAAATCAAGTCAATGAGTTTCAAAAGGCAACTTTTCTTGTACAACAAAAGACTGAAGAAGTTGTTGTAGAAGATTGAAGACTGAAGACTCAAAATCAAGTCAATGAGTTTGAATAGGCAACTTTTCTTGTACAACAAAAGACTGAAGAATTTGTTGAAGAAGACTGAAGACTGAAGACTCAAAATGAGTTCGAATAGGCAACTTTTCTTGTACAACAAAAGACTGAAGAATTTGTTGTAGAAGACTGAAGACTAAACAAAACTTTTTGTGTATGTTCATACATTAGAAAACCTCAGCATAAATGTCTAATTTTAATCAGTACATTTTTATAACACGATCTGTAGTCAGTAAATCATAACGCAAGGTAGCCTGATAGTCCTTGGTTCAAGCCCGACCTCAGCCATCCCTGGCGCGTTCGGGAAGAGAAGGGACCTGTGAGTCTCATGCTCATGTGAATTGTGGCATATAAAAGATCTTAAAAAAATTTCTGATTGGAATTATCTAGGAAAAGTGAACCTCTCTCACTTTCTGGCACCATGGCTTCGGCAAGGAGTGCGACAAACCTCCAATCAATAACTTTATCTAAGCGTTATTTCAGAGCCAGTTTTCACATCATGGCTCTATACTAAGTTTGCATCGAGAACATTTCTTCCTGCCAATAATGCCAAGCACAGAGAAGTCTTTGTAACTGCAAAGTGTTGAAATATCGTTCTAGATATCGATAAAAAGTTCATGCTTCAGGCAAGGTTTGAAAAACCAACTCGCATGTATTTTTCGATTTTTATTGTTTTTTGGGGGGATTCAATTAGTTTTTTCGTGTTTCGTAAGGTTTTTTCCAAGTTTCATTGGTGTTTATCAAGTTTTGTAGAGTTTATCTTAGGCTTCTGTTTTAGTTCAAGTGGGTGTTAGGCTTGGTTATGGTAGTAACACAATAAAGCGAGCACCATTGTGCACCACTGTTTTAACAAAACCTTTCCTTACAAACAATTTGACAATAATTAGTAATTTATTACAAAATGTAATATTAACCTTCTATATAGATTAACAGTTGCTTGCTTTAGTATGTAACCACAAGCAGTATGATTTTTAATACAAATAGGTAAAAAATAAACCACTACTCGGTTTTACTATGGGGTTTTTCCAGGTGGGATGGGTATTTTCAGGAAAACCCTGGCTACAGGCAACAACACTGGCAGTAATGATCAACCGCTCTGCAGAATAGTGGACTGAAATGCAAAGGCCCGACAAATACACTGCTACTTTAGAATGTTTTTAATTTAAACAAGTTTTCCTAGCATACCAAGTGTAATATTCTATTTCAGTGACCATTTGACCAGAATAAACATTATTATCTAGGATGGCATAAGGGCAATCAATTGTATAAACACTAATAATGTATTAAATAGGTAGGCTAAATAATAAGCAATCATTCATCTAATACTGGGCCTTTAATCGACACTCCGGCGTACACAATATTGACCCCACAATATCGCCAATTAAATCAATGACAGATTGTTATGATTTGATGTATCGATTACAATTATTCTGCAATGAGTCGAACGAATGGCATTACGGATCAAGTCGAGCGGAAAACCTAATCATTATTATATTCTCTAAATTATATTAAGGACTCTCGGGTTAATTTAGTAGCGTACGTATTGTTACCAGTTAAGCTAAACAATCATAGCTATTGCTATTGAATCAGAATACTTAGCTCTATAATAGAAGCTTGAGTAAGGCTGTGGCCCTCGGCTTTATCTCGGCAGCGAAGCCCCGTTACCAACTGCGGCACGTCTGCTGGCCTAGCGTACTTCGAATCGGGACCTCCGGAATTTGACTGGCGTGAACTAGTTAAACAACTTGAGCGGCTGATGATCGACTGAGATCATGCATTCCGAGGTTCGGTTTACATACTGTAGCGTTATCGGCCATGATCGATCCATTGTAGTATTGATTTATTATTGAAATACTAAATATAGTAACATTTGGACAGCTTGGGCCCTTATCGCCAAATGGGACCTCTACGCATATCAATCATTTCATTGTTGCTTTCGGGTTCATTAATTGTTCCCCGTATTCGGCGCTTTGAAGTTATATGCCGCCATAATTAACCGTCCCGTGTGGGAGGGATTTATTGTATTTCCTTGAAGTGATCGATCACGAGCGACGATCTTATCGTAATTACGTCTAGAAAGTCATTTAGGTTCTACGAAACTGTCGTAAATATTGTCAACTGGTAATGCCATTCTTTAAACTCTAACAATAGGTGTAATTACACTTGTTCTGGTTACAAATGATCTTGCCGCCTCTCGGTCATCTTTGAAGAGGACTCCCAATTATAATTGTTATCTGGAGTCGTTTTGATCTATCTGAATAAATATTCGGCTCATGCTTTTAATAAATGTATGATATTATGCAAAATACGCATCTAATTAATTCGTTTTATTGTTTCTGTTATGAATATTAATTAAGCCATTATTTATTTCCTTACATAATCCCTGTTCATCCTAAAATCATGGTACCTTTTTAATGGTTCCTTATTTTAGCTTCCAAATCTAGCTCATTTATAAAAGAAACTGCTTTACATAATTAAGCAAGAATTTAGCATTTACCGACTGGTCCAAAGTTAATTGTTGTGTGACTAGGGAAAACGCACCTTCTTTGAGGTAAAAAAACAACCTTCACAGATATCAGGGCAATAACATTAATTGAGCAATACTATTCTGGGTGGAATTGGAATAAAATACTGTATGGCTTAAGTGCATGCAACTAGAGAGTGCATTCTCCATGAAACTGAACTCAAATTTAATAAATTCAACTTTGTTGCTGTTGATCTGAAATAAATAATATTTCACTTTCTCTGTGCTGGCCACATGGGTTTGTTTTCCCTCTCGCTTTCAAGGAGGGAGGTGTGGCACTTTCCCATGTTGTGCTCTTACTTTCGACCTCGAGTTGGCCATCGTCCGGCCAAGGTCGTTCAAGGCTAAGTAGGTTTCTCTACCCTCGGTAATTACGTCGCCAGCCGTTTGGCCTAGTTTTTCTCTAGCTGGGGGAATGAAAGAAAACACAAGCGTTACTGGCTATGTTTTTTCAACTTTCAACATTTTCCCTTTGAAATCTTGTTTCTTGCCTCTTCACATTTTGAAGAAAAGTCACTTTTATAGCCAAACGTGACTGCAATTTGCTTTCATAGGCAAATTAATAAATAAAAAAATATGGAATGTCCATGGTTTGATTCGAACAGTACTATTTGACATTGTCAAATTTAATCATTATTTCCCTGCAGTACCAATGGCAACAAGATTTCATCGGAATAGTCTTCATAAAATAAATATCATATGCATGCTACATACATGAGTCACCCAGAAACTTGTATGTTTCTGAATACAATATCACTTGTTTGGTCCCGTGCTGGTATTCAAACTGGCGACCAAGTTATCAAAATCAGTTCTAACATGCTTTTTACTTATTTGGTAAATTTTCATGCTAAACAGTAACAAAATAAGCATTAAAACAAGGGAGGGGACAGGATACCTGTTTTGTTACTCCGTTAAGTCGTATTCGCTTAACCCCTTCATTTAAGTGTCATCTACTGTTATTCCCAATGAACATTTTCATAACTGTGTGCCTATTGCGTACTTAATGTTCAAAATATTTTCACGTACTCCACGTTTTGGTAGTATCGTTGTTAGTGTCTGTATTTGACTCTAAGTTTCATTTTCATACCAGCATAACGAGTACTGCAACTCATTATATATGAGGCTCATTTAGATGTGGTGTGCAAAATATATTCATATTTACTTGTATCTGTTTCACCAATTTGACTACTACGAGACAGTTCAGACTAACCCGTGTGGGAAGCCGTCAATTGTAGCTTTTTAAGAAACACCTGTATTCGTGTTTGTCTGTTTTCCCTTTTGACTACCACGTGACAGTTCAAACTGACCAATACAGAAAGCCGTCTATCATGGCATTTTAAGAACCTTGTTAATGTATATGTATGTTAACCCATTTTGACTATCATGCTCAGGTCGAACCTAACAGTTAAGGTTCCGCCAACAAACATGACTTTTAGAAATTATTGTGTTTCCTCACAATAAATATGTTATACTACAGGATGTGAATGGCACAATCCTTGAGCCTAATGTCGTGCGATGCTCTAGTGACTCGTATTCGTTACTAGAGTGAATGTTATATAGTGATTTGTCTGTAAGGCTATCGCCTATAACGAGCTCGTTTGCATGGCAAAAAAACCGTTTTTGCATATGCTCCTCATTGGTCCTCCTGAACGTAAGCGACCAATACATAGGAAAGTCGATGCTGGAATTCTAAAATTCCAGAAACCTACGATTTAAAATTATATCGAAATGCAGCAATCATACAACATATTTTTTTTTATTTGTGCTGCTAATTTTGTTCCAAATATGCAAGGTTCCAATAACCTACTGTCATAGACTTTATTTTGCAGTATCTAAGCATTGCAATTGCACCTATTTAACTTAGAATAAGCAGAGACATCCCTATGCCTGCTATCGTTAACTTTGAATGTCTTGTTCAGAGCGATGTTGCAGCGCTTGTGTGGTGGCTAGCACCGGAAGTCACTTTAACTACATTTTTTTTCAATTAAGGGGACGAAGTTTTGTCCGACTTCCACGTCACTGAGTGACAATGTAACTACAGTCCTAGTTACCCTGGGCGAATCAAATAATACGAGTTGGCCAGACTCTATCATTGATTCACTAGGTTATCAGTCTGCACTTACAACACTAAGTATCACATGCGGTTGTTGCTAACCAGGAACAAGTTATTTCCAGCATGCGGTAGATCTTTCTCAAGGTTTTTTCACTACAACCTGAGTAAACATGTGTAATCTTTTCCTTAGGAACTTACGTGTGAGGTACTTTGAAACTTAGTGTAACCATTAAATTGAACTAACTTCTGGCATTCCAGGTCTTAAGCGTACCTCACCCTTTATCAAGTTGGATTCACATGGTGAACCATTTTATATAATTAAAGTTAAGTGTGCCTTACCATGGGTAACGGCGATGTTTTTCAAGTTAATAAGCTTTACCATGGGTAACAGCAATGTTTTCCAAGTTAATAAGCTTTACCATGGTAACAGCAATGTTTTTCAAGTTAATAAG
>JAHWFP010250512.1:0-46002 GCA_023313725.1 Lithobius niger
CCAATGTGCAGCAAGTGTCATTATGTGGCCTGGAGTCGAACCCGAGTTTTCCATTGTTAACTGTTTTAATCTCTAAGCTACCACTACACTATCTACATCGTCTAATATTTTCGTCTACATGGTGTAACGACGTGTTTTCGTTTATTTATTTTCTTAGTGCAGTCTCACTTTCTCCTTTAGTAGTATTGCTGTTAATCTGTGTTATATTTATTATTCTACTAAACAGATATTATTATCGGGCATTGTTATCGTGTATAGTTATTGCAAAATCTTTAAAATCCTTACATTTCATCAATCTGGAATCGTTCAGAAGCCACCAAAATTATTTCATAATCATCCATTTTATTCTTAGATGATTATGCCTAAGAATATTATGTGAATTGAAGTATGTAAATATTGTATTGTAAACAGTTTTAAGGCTGAATTCATACATAACGCGTGGTGCACAGGCTTATGGTGTCAGCAGGCACCTGTATGGATTAAAACTAACAGGAACTAGATTGAAGTGACATGGAACAGGGGAAGGGGAAAGCCCTCCCCCCCCCCTGAAAAAGCTACAAAATTTTGGTCATCTTAGACTTATTGAAACATTAAAAGAAGTAAGATTGGTGTATCCATTGGCTTTTTGGATCTAGAACTGGCTATCGAATAAAAAGATTGCTGTAGTTTTGGGTCAAGAAAAAGCTTTTTTAGGACACATGAGAAGTGGCTTTTCCCAAGGTTGTGTTTTTGGTCCTCTTTTGTTAACCCATTTCTTAGCGACTTTCATTATGATAAATCCATTCTTAACATCTCGATACATGAACTGACTTGGAGCATAGATTTTAAGTCCCATAAGTCAGTTGCGGGATGGGAATGGACATGCAGTTGGTTTGAAGACGAGAATGCTGGCCACTGAGCAGTTGCTGCTAGCTGTGCTCAGGGTCGCCAGGGCCCCCTTACAAAGTTTGTGTTACTCCTAGAGACTTACTTTTTTCCCGATTTGTAGCAGTGCAAGCATGTGTACCTTGGGACCAGGAGGTTATGCTGGGCCGAATAAAGCATTGAATAAATAAAAATTCTCAGCTATCACTGAAGCTGCTAAGATTCTGAGATCTAATTTAATTACTTGGCACCGAACTGGACTTTTGAATAAAGTAGCTTACGGCAGTTGCCTGTTATTATTGAGAAGCTCATTTTTCTTCATCTCGGGCATAATAAATAATCCAGAGATTAAATCCTTTTTTTTATTAATTCCCTATTTAGGCAACGTTTCTACACGAGATTTGGGTATATTAATTGATCACAGGTTTTGCTACGATAAACACGTTGAACGTATTGCTGCTATTAAAAATATTTCTTGCACACAATGGGAGTATTTATTTTAATAATGCTACTTAGGGATTTATTAACTGGAATTTCCTTTATTTTACCAAAAAAAAATGGAAAAAAAATGGAAAAAACAGAGGAACAGTTGTAATAAGCCTTTTTCTTACTATTTTGTTGGAAGCATTTTTTGAGGTCACAGAAAATAGTAGAACATAAACAAAAGCAAGTGACAGTACTTGACCACAAAAATGTCAAGTTTAACTGATTTATGTTGGTTCAACTGATTCATGAGGTCTTTAGCTATAAAAATAAATGTAAAACAAAAAGCGTGTTCTTTTAAACAACGGCGCATATACAAAGGGCAGCCCGTTGTGTCCTCATCGTTACTGGGTGTTAATGACAGACTGGAATCCGTCCAACGAAAGTTCACAAAACGGCTGTCCAGTTTGCGGAACTTGTCTTTTTGCGAGAAGTTTGTTCGGCCCGGGCTTCGATCCCTTGAACTTCGCAGACGCATTGCTGACTTAAGCCTTACATTTAAGATTCTGCATGGTTTTCCAACTGTCGACCTGCCATTTTTCGATCCCAGTCATTAGGCGATCACTCGTGGGCATACTTTTAAACTTGCTTCCCAGGCATCCAAGCTCAAGTGTCGTAAAAATTTATTTTGCATTAGGGTTATCTGTGCATGGAATGCTTTGTCGAATGAGGTTATTGAGGCTAGTTTAGTTGACCAATTAAAATTTTTATGAAATAAAATTTGCCTTAAAACTTTTTTAAAGTGGCTAGAACTGGTCGCTTTCACTTGTCCTTTGATTCCTTTCTGTTTTATTTTACTCACCTCCCCTTTTATGGACTGGTGTTTGTGGGTTTACCCTTCAGGCTCCAAGCCCTTAATAGGGTTGTACATTTTTTTAAATTTACTTATACATTTTTTCTACTGCCGTTTCAAGTCTAAAAATTAAATTGACTTGGCTGTTGAGTTTTAATGTCATCACCTTAAAAGGATAATTTATACAGGTTCTTTGAATGACCTAAGATTGACGGAAAAAATGTAGTAGGGTGCCAGGCCTTTTGTAAGTCGTAAAGCCAGTTGTGTCCAGTCGAACTTTGGGCAAAATTGTTACACAGAAAATATACGTTTGGCTGTGTAGGCAATACATATATTCAGCACAGTCAATGGTGCAGCTATCTCGTTGAAGTCGTTGGTGCTATGAGTGTTAGTATAGAGTGACCCCTACATGAAAAAATCGCACTAAGACTGCTTCTGGAAAATGAAACGTGCTTGTTATTAAATTTAACGCATAATGCAAACTAAATTTACATGTCAAGCACGCCAAGCAGTTTTTTTTTGTGTGTGTTTACTATCCGATCTAGGTCTATTTATTTCAGGTAAACCATAACTAGGATTTCAGGGCCACAACCCACCCCCTACCAAAAGTCTGAATCGGTATGGGCCTGATTCGGAATTATCGGGACGCAGGATGAAACTACCAAAAACGGTGATATAAAAGTAAAAAAGGTTAAAAAAAATTGAGTCTTGAAGATTTCAAACAAAAATGGAAATTTCTACCTTAGCTGCCCCCAACCAAACATCTCATCTTAGATACTCCTCTTCTAAGAGTTGGGTTGAAAAGGAACGTTTGGAAAAAATAATGTAGTCGTAAGTAAATTTATAGTTTGAACCTACTATAAATTTATTATGAAATAAAAACCAACTGTAAGTACTTAATACGAAGACAAAGACCGAATGGTTCGAACATTGGTAATTAGTTTTGGCCCTGCAACTGGCACTGGCAAAACTGCGTTTATTTGTGACCTCTGGAAGTAATCTAACGGTAAAATACAGGTATGGCCACTGCAGAATTTGAAGTAAGGTTTCACATGATCCCCAGGTTCTATGGCAATCAGATTCTAAGTGCAACAATTGTAAAGGAGTTTATGCTTCATCTAACAAGTCTTGCTTCTATATAGTAAAGGAAGGTCTTTCTTTTCTGTGGCGTGTAAGGAACCAGCACCTACAACATGACTGCAAATCGATCTTTTGCTGGTTGTTCACTCCAATTGTGAACAATTGGTCACTCCAACTAGGCTAGTGGGCCATATTATGGCCAAATTCGAGGTTATGGCTTCATTCTTCACAAAAACTTGTCTGGATTTCTGGAGAGACTGCTGCAACAGTGTTATGGTGCTTTATGGAGGTGTTCCGCTAGCACTTCCGCTATTGGTCATCGTGGCTGAGTGGTGAGAGAGCTCAGCCTGGCTGCTGGAGGTTCGTGGATCTGCCCGAACTCCTGAAAAAAGGATCTTGGCAAAGTCCCCGCTAGGACTGCCGGCTTGGGTAGCGTGAGAGGCTACCATGCTCCTTCAGCAGCTATGGGAACTATTCTGGCAATTCTGGACAATCTTTTGGTCCCTACGATGATCGGAGGGTTCCTGGATCGAATTCTCAGTAGCACCTCCCAGGCGAGATATTTCTTCTTCTCTAAAAAGTCTGGTAATGTTCCAAGTTGAGCCGGTTCAGCCATACAAGCATTCAATTGCTTCGGCTAACTTAAGGCTCAAAAGAAATTAATTTAAAAAAAATCTTCCAAGCTAATACTTTCTGTTCTTGTAATTTTTGCTCACTAGTCAATAGACTGTAAATAAGTTAATAAATAAATAAACAAATAAATAAATACACTGGGCAACAGCTTCTGCAAATTACGAAATGCCAGTAAACATTCCTGAGCATTCAGCCTGTACCAAAGGACTTGTTGCCGTTACGCACAATGAGATGCCTTCGGTGGCAGTGCACTCCATTTCTGTGCAAGCGCATCCCCCCCCCCACGATGAAACATAAGCATCTTACTGTGCCTGAGCATTTTCTCTCGGCACTCGATCATACTCTCTTGGTTTCAGCTCAATCTACCTTGGTGGCAGTGCAACCATGTATGAGGTCGTGGTAAAGTAAGCCGAATTCAGTGCACAAATAAAACGCAACGACGTTTAGGAAGATTTCACCTTCCGTCATCAGATTTCCAAATACAGCCAAAAATGCATGGTAAAAAACCCAGTCATTCAATCCACAAAATGGCAACAAAACCACACACTAATTAAAACATATTAAAACAACAGACCTCACACATCTCCACTCAAAAGTGGCAAAATAGGAGGCGGAAAAGTGAACCCATCTGTTTCCATTTGCACACAAAGAGGAAAGACCTAATTTTGGTACAAAGTGCAGTCACGTGGTCAGCTTATTACTTGGGTAGGTCTATTTTTGAGGGTAGGCGGCCTGTTGATTTATGTGCGAAGTTAATAAAGTTAATAACGCTATAGTTCTCTCTAGCACTTGCTCGCAACAAGCAGAGGAATGCACACAGAAATATCTTTAAAAACAACAACGTTCACGTTCATTCTGAATTATTGAGTAAAAATGTGGTACGCCCTCGTGCACCTGGGAGCAAGCTATAAAGGTCAACGATACTAATGACACTAGATGGCTCCAGAGAACATCTCCTGGCGCCATCTGGTGACACGAATATTGTTCATCTTTACAGCTAGTTTCCAGGTCTAAGAGGGTGTACCAAATTGTTACTCAATCATTAAGGAGTCGTGTGGCTTATTTGTTGCATTTAAAAGTTTTGCTTTCTGTATTCCTTTAATTGCTGCGAGAGAGAACTCAATAGGGTGAGATGCTGCAACGTTAATTTGGTGGCAACCCGCCTTTAAGTTGAAATTTATTGATAATGGGTCAATATTCTTTGAGATATTTGCCTTCAGGAATGAGATGATTGTGCACTGAGGCATTATGGGTGAGAATGACAAGAGATTCCAAATTCAGTCTTGCGCGAATATTTTTTTTCTGTAAATAAAATTGGAACATTTTCGAGATCAGGGGTATGCCCTGTCTCATACTCCTGATCTCGAAAATGTTCAAATTTTATTTACAGAAAAAAATACTCGTGCAAGACTGATTATAGAATCTTTTGTCATTATCACCCATAATCCCCCAGTGCACAATCATCTCATTCCAGAAGGTAAATATCTGAAAGAATATTTCCATATTATCAATAAATTTTAACTTAATAACACACAGCACATGTGTTAGGCTGCAATAACCAAACCAACCAAGTTACAAACTCAGACCAAGAAACTAAGTTTTCATACGTATTGAAAAATAGTTTTTAGCATGGCGATGGTCACCAGGGATCCTACAAACCCTCCCACGTTTTTGCAGAGTGCAAGTTGATGACAGTAGGGCATCTATACTGTCATCACCCATTATTACAAAAACATCGATAGATCATAGTGTCCAAGAGTTTCTGTTGTGTTAGTGTCAGATGGCTTAACCGCAATAGGGGTACTAGGTGATTTACGTGTCACAGGGTTTGACAGGACGGGGAAACCTCTAAGACATCCTGTCATACTTAAAAATGTTGTAGAGATGCCTACAGCTGAAAAACGTCTGTTGTCAGCGTCTCAATTATTGAATATTGGTTTCCATAGTAATTTGAGAGATAATGGCATATATGTACGATGTAAACAGAAACCACATAATCTGGCAATGTATTGTGCTAGGAACCAACATCTTTTCCATATTAATTTTAAAATAGAAGAAACGTTTGATAGTGACTGGGACACAAAAGCGAGGGAAGTTGCGGTTGCACATGCACGTGGAGTAACTAATATCCTTTATGGTTACCCGTCTCCAGAGTACTCGCGTGTCGGTAATAGTCCCAGCTTGATATTTCCAGGATGTACTGTGAATACCCCGACTCCCCTAGTGGGCGGATGTCTCAAATTTCCCTCAGTGTCACCGTAACCGTAACTGATGTAAGACGGACCACTTTTCCCTGCAGTGTCAGAACAGGTATATACTGGAAAGTTCCCCCTAAACCACTCCATCAAACTGACTAGTTATAAGAAACACAACATTAAATCCTATCTTTCCAACGTCTACCCCTGAAGTGGTTACTGTGTTGGATCTCTCACCAAATGGAAGGGAACTCTACTAACACGTTTTTCTGCAAATTTTGTAACCTCCGTCTGACCAGTGGACATAAACTTATTTCATAGGCAAATGGGTCATGCCAATATAGATAAACTTAAATCTATATTGAAATTAGGGACTCTGATAGGACCTACTCTAATTGGTAAGCCTAGGGGCCCATGCGATGTATACCTACGTACACAAATGAGACGAGGTAGTTATCCAGCTATTGCCGAATGTCCAACCATCCGTAAACTCTCGGCATGGTCTGCTGAATGTCAAGTTCGCGCAGAATAAGCCTTAGATGGCTCTAAAACATTATTTATGTCAATCCAATTTCATTTCTGTTCATTGTGCGCGTTTGTTATTCATAGTTCCGTTTTTTATTTTACATATTTAATATGGTCAACGACTCCCAGCCATCGTTTTTGTTTACGACGGTTCGGTGTTGATTGGAACAGGCTCGTTTCCAACTTGTCAGCTATGATGTGTGGAATAGATAAGTAATTTCAATTTTAATTTAGTTCAGCTTAAAAACTATCTGGCTTCTTTACCATGTATATCCATCCCCGTCTCAAGGTCACTCCCGCAATCATAGACGACTCCATAGACGTTCAGGTTAGCCAACACCAGCTGGCTAACCAAAACCTGGCAACCAAATGGGCCAAGTGAACGGTTGTCAGTCTTGATTTAGCTCTCCTTGTCATGGAGCCAAGAAAATAGCAGCTTGTAAACAATTACAGATTCTTCACTTGTGTATCTTTGCACGACTGGAAACTGATTCGAAGAATTCACGAACTTTTAGAGAAAAGAAATGAATCAATCAGTAAATTTTAGTCTTTAGTTTTCAGCTCTACTTCAACATCGTGACAGCAAAAGCTTTAAAATATAAAATTCAAGTGCTCAACTCATTCAACCAGCTTTTAGTATTTATTCATGGTGCAATGCATTAGTTATGCACATTTTTTTCAATGAATGTCAGTTTCGTACTATTCGGAGTGTATGTATAAAGTGCTTAGTACATGTGTGAGTACGTATCATTGTAGTAGTAGCCAGCATGAGTTTACTAAACGACTGGAAGAAGTCTGAATGAAACTTCCACCTGAGATATGCATTTTTATAAAAAAAGTAGGTCCAATTTCTTGAACGTGTGGTTATGAAAGAGGATCACTTCTGAACCCAAATAAGTGATAAGCTGTTAAATATTAACCTTAACCAATGAAACCAATGCTTGTACAAACTTAAGTAGGGCTGCACTTTTACTATCACAGAGTGCACAGAGTGACTTTATATAGTTAGAAAAAGCTGCCATTGGATCTACAAAGTGGAGTAGAGGAGGCATTTAACATTTAATGCTTTTAAGCATAACGCAACAATTACACCAGTTATGACCTGGCAAGTTTCCAAAGAAACGTTTTCTTCCAGTGCAAGGTATAATCATGAGTTCTTGAAGCAATAATTGTTCACTTCCAGCGCAACTATAAACACCAAAACAACCTGCATTTTAACGCTAGAAACAAACACATGACGTGGGAATATGAATGAATGGATGAAAAATTTGACTTTCGAAGCTGCTATGCCGTGCTTCTCCCTCAGCTGATGCAGGTACTTCGAAAATGTTATAAATCGTCGTATTCATTGACTTGGTGACAGATCCAAGCTTATCATTTTCAGTATCTTATGAAATAGGTATTTATCATAGTATTATGCTACAGTATGAAATTAACTATTTACAGTATACATTTACAAAAACCTTATTAGATTATTTTCAGTAGCTGTTCTCTACGACTATTTTCTTTGGCTCTTTAGCCATATCTGAATGATTTGTGCTTTAGTGTGTTATCTCCTATTCTCCTACTCGGCATTTTTTCTGCTGGCAAATTTCAGCTGTGTGCCGTATTGTTAGCCAGAAAATGCCAGATTTGTCGTAAGTATGGGATCACATAACCAATGTGTTGAGGTGCCCTTCCCTCATACAATTCTTTCGTTCTTCATTCCTTTCTTCCTTCAATATTTCCTTCCTTCCTTCTGTGAACCATTTTCACAGTGAATGTTCCCAATCGAAACACATGCATTTTTAATTCCTTTAAGTATTAGACATATGTTTCTTATGATGTTGAATCTTGGATCATCCCATCATACTATTTATGAATTCAACTGTCCTGCTGTATTCTAAAAATAGATAGAAATTATAATATTCGATATTTATACATTATACTTAAGTACCGTGATTAATTTATTTATCTTTTAAGATTACAG
Source organism: Lithobius niger (assembly GCA_023313725.1). Classification (NCBI taxonomy): domain Eukaryota; kingdom Metazoa; phylum Arthropoda; class Chilopoda; order Lithobiomorpha; family Lithobiidae; genus Lithobius; species Lithobius niger. The sequence goes on from JAHWFP010250512.1 coordinate 8,543, forward strand.
AGGACCAGAATATTTATATGCACAAAATGCACTAAATTTCGAACACCCTGCAAGTGAAAATTACTGCAATGGTAAGCTGTGTTTTACGCATACAACTAAAGCATCATTTCAAGTCTCTACCCCATCTAGGACTTTAACTAATGATCTTAAATTTAAATTTGATGGATATAAGAACTATGTGATACAGTGAAAGCTCTTTTGCTTAAGGTTTTGTCTTAGCCTGAAACATTTAAGAAACAGTCCTTCAATTTAGTGACCAGACACTCGCTGACAGATACTCTTGTAGACCGGAAGACAAAGCATTCAAATCCCGGTCTGAAAATGTCACTTTTCTTTATTTGTGGTGCGTCATGCATATTGTATTCGAAAAGGGCCTGCCATAATATAAACAGTTGCTTCTGTAACTGTTCATACATATTTTATTCTTCTTACACAAATAAGTGGTTGTCAGGTGTATTCAGTTTTGTTATGTGAGGGTAACATAAAAAAATACAAATCGGAAACTATGGAAATTTTAAACTTTTTTGGGGTTCATTATTTCATTTGGTGTCAGCTTTTGTAAAGGAATTAGCACAGTTTCTGTTAAAAACAGCTTTACATTATCAGAAAGTTAGTAACAGTGTCCTTTAAATGCTAGTAAGTATTTTGCATAAAATGCAATGTGCGGTAAGTAATTTAACTGCCGTAAGTAAGTCAACTGATTATTTTTTTACGAAATGAACGTTAATTAAATTGGTAGACGTATTGAAGGATAAAAGGACAACAGATTTGATCCGTTTAATTCTCACCAACTATGTGCAACGCACCTCTCAGGTACCATACCATACGCGAGTGCAACTGTTGACAACATTTGCAGGATTGAAAGAAATGCAGCAGAAAATTTACTAGTGACCATAGATAAATTGCTACTAATTTAGTCATTACTCAAACACTGTAGTGGTATTCACAAACACTGAAAACTATGTTACTGTATCCAACCATATGCAACTGACTTCTAAAATACCATACCATAAATAAGTGTAACTGTTGACAACATACAGCATGATGTGAAAGATTTGGAGAAGAAAACTTACTCAGTGACCAAATATGCCACTAACAGTCATTACCTCAAAACTGTAGTGCAATTCACAAATACTGAAAACTCTATTACCCATGTTCAACTGACTTCTCAAATACCATACCATAAATAAGTGCAACTGTTAACAATATTCAGCAGGATGTGAAACAATTGAAAAGAAAACATACTCAGTGACTGTAGACAAATTGCTACTAACACAGTTATTACCTCAAAACTATAGTGCAGTTCACAAACTCTTTTAACTCTATCCCACCACGTGCAACTGACTTCTGAAATACCATACCATAACTGAGTGCAACTCTTCACAACATTCCGCAGGATGTGAAATAATTGGAGAAGAAAACACACTCAGTGACCATAGATCAATTTAGACTAACATTATCATTATATTAAAACTGTAGTGCAATTCACAAATACTGAAAAATCTATTCTACAGTCAGATCACACCCAAAAGCATACTCAGAAAGAATGAAGATCTCTTGTGGTAAGTTGGATAATTACCATTTCATAGGATGGCCTATGGTTCATTTACTTCACGGCCTAACATGAAGAAAAGTGGCAGTAATTCCGTGCATTACTTAAAAGACGAATTAAAAAACACCCCCCCCCCATGGTTTGTGAGAATATCTGCCAACACAGCCTCTAAACGACTGAAACTAGGTAACAATCAATGGACATATAAATCATTGTTTGAAGTATTTAGGTAGTTTTGTGATTGAGGTTTCTTAGGAAAAATTACTTATTTTTTGAGATGTTGTGAGCTCTTTTGTCGAATGGGAAGGAATTAATTGATAACAATTGATGACTTTATACATTTTGTAGATACAAACATTTGAAATTATGGCTAAACACAGGCTGTCATAGGAAAGATCTTCCTACTTCTTAAGTTAATGTTTACAGATTTTCGTGCCTAATAGGACGTTTTAAAAAAGTGCATAGGGTTCCCAAGACAGTGTAATATCATTAAGAAGGAAAATAACGACCAACGTTATCCTAAGTGACTGCCAACATTCCAGTTGTCAGTTCCAAAATGAAGGAAATACATTCTATGTAATTAAACCATTGAGTCAAGAGTCCATGTGACAAAATGGGCATGAGTTCCCACTGAATGCCACTTTGACAAGTTGCTATTTTACCATCACACTATAATTTTTTTTACAAAAGTATCTTAAACTTTTTATTTGGTATTCATTTAGCAGAAATCCTTTCCATTATTATGGTTTTTAATTTACAAAAATCTGATCAAAAATAAATTATTGATAAACGATTAAAATTTAGAATAGAATAGACAGACAGTGCTATCACTGATGTTGTTTTACTAATGTTTTATGCGTCAGGGCTAATGCAACTAGACAGGCTATGCAGCACGTTTATTAATCATTTAACAAAGGTCAGGTTTTTATTTTTTTAATTGTAAATTAATTTTTTTGTCGAGTGGAGCCTCAGTTAGCCCCTAGTGTGGATATTAATCAGCATCAGCTCATGAAGAAAGTATGTAGATCTGTCTGGGAGTCACTATTAAAAGTCGATTTTATGTAGGAATAACATCTATCACCCTTTGGTAAATCCCGTTTTATGATTTTTGCGCTTAAGGCAAGGCAGATTGCTGACAACACCCTGTATAATCTTAAAAAACGACAAGAATGACATGCCCAGTGTCATGCCTAAATTGCTACCGACATCACATATGAAGGAAATTAATGTGTACATTGTAACTTCCTTATAACGAATCAAAATGTTGCTATCAAAGAATGCCAAAAAAGCACTTGACATAGCAAGCTGTAGTTCCACAATAATGCTATTTGTCTTGTATATGGTGTAGTTGCAGCTTCGGATACAGTTGCAATCTTCTATGGGGTCAGTTCCCAACATTACGGCATAGTAGGCTTCGTTAGCCCTTTTTGCAGTTGCTTCACTGTTGCAAACCGGCAGTTTATTTGGTGGCATGAAGGGAAGGCTAAAATGGAGAAAGTTTGGGAACATGTAGAAAAATGAATTATTTTGATATTAAGCAACTGAAGCAACTTTACAATTAAATACCTTTTAAAACCTAATCAAGTCTTTATTAGTTTAAGTTGAGGGAAACTTGTTATACAAATGATGCCGTTTTCCTCTGATCATAATATTAACTGCAACTAGGTGAAGTCCGTTATCCAGACGGAAGTAACAAACTTGTAATGTTCAAGAAAGAAATTGCTGGAAATTACATTGCACATATCTATTTCATATTATTGTATTTTATACTGCAAAATGTTACAAATGTTAATAATTTGAATCCATTAAATGCTTAGTCCCTTTCGGGTATGCTTTGTGAGCGCGGAATGTAAAGAACACTATGTATGTGCAGATGGAGATTAAGGGCTTCATATGTCTTCATGAGGGCTTTGTTGTCCTTTTTGCTGGAATGTCGTTGTTGAGTTAATTTCATGTAAAAAGGTTAGTACACATCAACACATCTGTAAGACCATGTTTGGATTAAATGCACTCCTTTCTTGGGAAACTGTTTTTAAGTTCGCCTTTTGAATGTGCCAGTGACTGATCTTGGTTCAAAGGGCGAGTTTTACTGGTGAAGTCTTTGGGGCCAATGACCTAGTTGCCTTGGTACCTGACAAATACAGTCCATTCTTCCATCCTTCAAAACACTCGCTAAGAAATGATATCTTGCAAAGAAGGTATTTTCCATTTAAAGGTGGTAACTCTAAGCCTCAGGTGTGCACATTGACAGGCTTAGTAGGCCTTAGCTGTCCATCGAGAGGTTCTGTGCTGTGTGAGAATAAGGATCGAGCCTAGGCAAGCAGCAGAATAAGATGTCACTTGGCTTTTAACATATAGATTTTATTTTAAATAGTTTCAAGACACTCGAAAGTATAGATGATTAATTCCATAATTCCATCAAAACTTGCCCTAGTGGCAACTATGGGTAGGAATATGCCCAGCACGTGGATCTTTGTTCAAAACTCTAATACTGAATGTTACCAGCAATTAACTTTTTGCCACAAGAGCCTGGTCCTGCATTGCATTACACAGGAGTGGAACTCATGATACTTCCGAACTAAGAAGTTGGTGTCGTGCAAGATCAGGATTCATGGTGGTCTAATCTACTTGATCCTACCCAAGGCTACCTATACGTAAAGGCTTAATGCTCGGTTTCACGTAGCATGCCAGACGCGTCGTCCAAGCGTTCCGCTGAAGTGAAAGCACGAAGAACGAAAAACTCCAAATGTAGCATTGATTAGTGTTAGCGGGATGCACAAAAACGTGATATCTTCTCATTATTAGATTTACCGGTGTTGCAGTGCTAAACGAACATTATTTTAAGGTAATGGTGACTATTCTTGAAGTCTTCGGAACTGTACTGCTACGTCAATGGATCGTTTAACACATTTTTAATGAGAATTGAAAACGCCGTGGCGTATTATACAGTACAATACACACGTACCTTGGTTGTTCTTCTGCTTGAAATTCATGAAATTAAACCTCCGGAGGCTTTGTTTTGCCGTCGAGTGAACAAAGAGGTACGTAGCGTGAAGCCATTGTTGTTAAAGTTTAATTATTTGGTGTCAATGCAGTGTTTTAAGTTTAAAATCCGCGTATCGCGTGTCACACGTACCTTTCACAGTTCAGTCCGCATGTTAGAGCAGTTCATTTTTGGAGTGTAAGTAGCACGACTGGTGGCAGAATCGGCGGCTAACTGGACGACGCATCGAATTTCTAACGTTAAGCCTTTACGTATAGGTAGCCTTGTCCTACCACTCCATGGGGTGTTACAACAGGCCATTCTACGAGGATAAAAACAGTCTCCGTGCTGGGTTACATTTGTTGATGGAGTGATCCTTTTTTTTTCTGAGGATGGCAGGTGGGATGTATAGGCGTTTAGTATCAGTGTTGTGTCTATTTCATTGTTGGTTGTGCACATTCTTATCGATATCTTGCAATAAACGTGGCTTTCAACACGAAGTCCTTTACTAGGACATTACAGTTTTGCTGCAGAAGACACTGACGCAAATATTGAGGGTATTTTTGTTAGAGGTAAAGAGCTTTTGCTCAAGTATTAGGCTATCTGAACAAATAACTCCGTCAAAATCTGCCCTACATACTGGCAACCACATGAAGGAATATGACCAGCATGTTGATTTGTGTCCAAAACTTTAGTAGAAAAAATTACCTGCAATTAACGTTTTGCCACAAGAGCCTTTCCTTACACTGCGTTACACAGGAGTGGAACTCATCAGAACTGATGCATGGGTTTTTTGGAGTGCTCAAAAATTCAACCTGTAACAAAAGACCATGCTAATGAATATGTATATAGATTAGTGCCTGCTTCCCAAATGCCGACATTTATCAGGACAAGCATCACGAAGGCACAAGGCAATAGGCATTTTATCTGTTGATATTAACATCAGGAGATCACGTTCCATAAAAACCTTGCTTTTGATTTTGCCTGGTTCATTTAAAAACAAGAGAAATAAAAACCTACATCTTCCCCAGCAGTAATAAATTCAAACAGTTGCCGTATCTAGTCCATCCTTCCATCCGGAAATTTCCACCAACCATCAATCATGATTTAGCTTAATTACATCTGTTGTAGTTACAACGTTGACAGTAGATGCAGTTGCAGTTCCTCAGTGGTCAGAATTTTAAAAATAATGCTTGCCGAGAATCGGCCAGAGTGGGAACAACGTTTATATGAGGTATAGCATGTGGCTGGAATCATAACTAGTGATTGTTTTTACTTGTAATAGCAGCTGTCCTGCTTTGCATATTACTATCAAGTTTTGTAAGACGGGTACTAGTTTTTGTGATACTGGTAACCACATTCTATCATTTCTACATTAAAAAATAACAAAATTGAAAATTTAGGACCTTCAGGGATGCTGTCACTCTGGGGTATGTGAAAAGGGAACTTGGATCGAGTAGAGACTGGGATGGCAATTTGAGCCTTAGCAGTAGGAAGATAGCTGATTCAAGGAAGCCCACAAATGACACAGACACCGTCACGAAAAAATATGTGGTTCGTCTAGTTGATAAAGAAATAAAGAATTTTAGACAACCTCAACGGTGCATCTACTTGTTTCGAAGCAACCTAGAAACTAGGGATAACGTTAAATGGCTTGCTGATAATAATTTGCAATAGGCTACTACGTTGTAACTCAAGCAGGTAGAATAGTGAAAAACATACTTCTTGCAGCTAGGATAAATAACAGATTTCAAGATTCTTTGGCGAGAACTGGGAATGCACCGTTTTCATTACCGAAAAAAGACCGAAGAAACAGCCAGCGTAGCGAGCTACTAGATATTGTCTTTAGAAATTCAAATGGTGCAAATATTAACCGTAGCCAACAAAAGTGTAGTACCCATGGGCCATCACTTGTTGGAAGTTCACTGCGATAGTCGCGAGTGCAGGGGAGAAAAGAAAACACACCCAACATTTAGTTTTATTTTATTTTATAAAGAAACCATGGCAAAACCAGCAGTTTACACATTGAGCTGCAGTGCAGAATTAGTCGCTAATCCTTCAAATGAAGAAATTATAACTTTAAAATGTGGTTCTTCTAAAGTTACTCTGACTTCGAAAGAGTGGTTCGATTTTTACAAGCATGGACAACAGATAAATGAAGCCATACACCTATGCTGGAATACCAACTTGCCAGACTTGGAGGCCACCAACAAATATGCACTCTTAGCGACGGTGCATCACTTTAAAACACTAATGGAGCTCTTCATTAGCGATACCACTAAAGCCATTCTGCTGCAGCAGTTCAACGGTCTCTTAGAAATGGCTCTTAATTCCAAATTACATTTTTTCCACATCAGAAATGACAAAAGAATTCGCATCAAACATAATGGACATAAAACTCGGTTATAACTCACATTTATAACGAAAATAAAGTCCTCCAGACTTTAGTGTAGCTCGACTTTTCAGAATGGATCGAGCTATTTAAAAACGTTACGGTGATTCACGAACATCTTTAAAAGGAAAAGGACCCCCTAAGCGACGTCGAAATTAACTGGCACCTCTGATACAACTTATATTTGCTCCCGACTTGGTGGATCTCTGGTACAGTCTTCTACAGTTAGCTGGAGACCCTGTCTGTGTGTAGGAGGCTTGTTTACTTTTCATATTGGTTACATGAATAATTGGTTACATTAATATTTGGCATTATTTTAATATTACTTTTTAATGAAACATTGACAATGATACCCAGCTTTTCCCCTCATTTGTCTCTCATGTTTGGCGATGCCACCGGGGACCTTGTGTCCCTGGTAGGTCTAACCTTGGTGGTAAGGCAATTGTGACCCCAACCAAATGCCATCAACCCATCATCTGCAGCCGAGCCATCGTATTTGTTTTAAACTTTTAAACTGTTTAACTTTTGTAATTTATATATTATATTTTATTATATATATTATTATTATATTATTATTATATTATTATATTTTATATTATATATATATTTATATATTATATATTTATTTATTATTAGTGTATCTTGTATTTCCACAAGGAGACTAGTCTTTAACGCACACTTCTTGCTTTGTTTACTCTTTTGCCTTGTGATTTATATATTTATTTATGTTATTTTTAGTGTTTTGGGCTGGGGAACAGAGCTAATGAGAAATTCTGCTTCACCGACAAATTTTTTACCCATAAACTCCCCAAAAAATGTATTCCTGGGGAAAATATACACGTGTTTTTTTTGTGTTCGTAGGCTTTACTAAAGCTGTCGCGTATTTCTGTATTAAGCCTACTGAATCTACTAGTGTGTATTGATGTTGCATTATTTTCAATCTCGAATCTGGGTCAAGGCCATTACTGTTTTTTGCCTTGATGCTCGCTCAGATCCATGTTTTTTGGTTCGGGATTTGAACCTTGCTAATCTAAGAGAGCATATCATGGCTCAGGAGGTTTTCCGGTGATGATCTTAATATCTTTAAAGTATCGTCTAGGATGAGAAGACCTTAGTCTAGGAACGCATAGCTAAAAAACAACCTAGGACGTGTAGGTTTTTCTTAGCACTGTGACTAGATCCCGTCAGAACCGCGATCAAAAGCGTGGGTTGATAATACTTTACGTAAGCAACTGAGTACTGATGTTTTTGTAAAAAAGGCTAGCCTCAATTTGATACAAATTTCATTACACAATCAACTTACGTGCGGTCCTGACCGAAATTCGATTACAGGACAGGAGTCAAAATGACACAATATTTCTAGGCTAGTAGAAACATTGTTGTCCATGCTACCTTTACGTGTTCGAAAAGCAGTCAGTGGTAAGGGAGAGCGGAGAGGGAAGGATTGGGAAGGACAACAAACCATTTTACAACGTGTCTCAAGTAAGTTCATGGTAGCAGAACTATCCCAAATCATCATTCGATGCAATTAATGGTTTTTATCCCAAAAAAGGTTCATGAAAAAATGGTTAAGCTCGGTAATACTAACAGAGACCATGACTTCATTGGAATATTCCATATCTTCAGGGGAACAGCGCCACTGTGAGTGACAAAACACTTTCATCCTTCGAAAAAAACCTCCATCCTCGCCAACAGTAACTCCGTTTCAACCATGCAAAAACGATTAAAACAAGGATAACAAAACGAGGGAAAAAAGCAGCTGTAGCTACATCTCCAGGAAATAAGGTGACACGAAAATTATGATGCGATTCGCTGTACAATTCATATTACAGCCGACAGGTGGCACGCCTCAGCTCGAATCCACATAATGCGTAGTTAGTAGATTGCTATAATGACCACGCCTCAGGAATGGTGGGCAGATGCCTGGAGCAGATAGATACCAGTGGGAAGATATCAGTGGGCAGATGCTAGGAGACATACTACAGTAAAAAACACACCAAAATTAAGAATGTACAGAAGGAACTAACAAGGTGTTGAGTTAGAACGTTAGCCTCGACGTTTTGAATCACTTCTGATTCATATTCAAGAAGAACCCCTAACTAAGGAAACATGTAAACACAAATCAGGCTTGAGGGAAGCCTGGAGTCAAGCCAGGAGTACATTTAAAAATCTAAAATTTTGAAAAAAATATGGGTGAGCCCAGACTCCAGGTTTTCCTGAAGCCTGATTTATTTGTGTTTACGTGTTTCTTTAGTTAAGGGTTCCTCTTGAAAATGAATCAGAAGTGATTCGAAACGTCGAGGCTAACGTTCTCACTCAACACCTAGTAGACGTACAGGCATTTTGCATTTTGCATTTTGCATTTTGACACTACACATTCTGACATTTTGACATTCGTCGTACAATGACCTGAAAAAAAAGATTCCCACAATTTAACCATTCCATATTTTTCGCACATTTTTCGAAATATTTTGCATATATTTCGCATATGTAGAGACATTTTTGCAATAAACCATTCCATCCTCAGAATGGTGCACAGCTAGTATCACAAGGCGACAGGGTCTACACCAGAATTGTGCCTATCTATGTGAGCCTAGCCGAGTCATGGTGAAGCAGGGCAGTAGTGTAGATGAAGTGATTTTGGAATCGCACCTAATTCTAGAGTACCTTATCATAGCTACTTACCAAATGGTGAATGACCAAAATGAACGATCGTCGATGTTTTTACAAATATTATAAACAGGACATAGGATGTACTTTTCATCATTAAAAGCCTACTACGCTCAACATGCATCACGCACACATGGTAAACACGTGGAATAATGGTGAAACTTGGCAATGATGATGCAGTTTGCTTGCTGTGGAAGTTCAATTGTAAAAACGATTGCACACCGATAATGTTTTTGTCACAGATTTCGAATGTTTGACATTAAATGAAATTTACCAAGATTAGAAAATAAATTAAGTGGTTCTCCAAAGCATTTTCTGAAACTCATGGGAAAAGTTCCCGAATAGAGAGAATAAAATAAAATAAATAAATAAACTTATTTTAAAAGTCCGTACTATACTAGAAGTTGTTTTAGTCAAAGCTTGCTCCCAGAACCCTATACTACATTATATCACACTATACGGTGAGCCTCCTCAAGCATATAATATAATATCGATTTGCCTCACGCCCCGTTAAATGGTCTCGGGAGAGTATATGTGGAGGTCGGCGTAATATTATACCGCATTTATCCTGAAGCAATTTACGTAGTATAGTCCATGTTATATCTATATGAAGTACTTCCCTCACTATAGCTAAAATTCCACTACTTAAGCTACATAACTTTGATAAAAATTCTGCATGATAAAGAATTATGATATGAAACAAGCAGACGAGGAAGTGACAGTACCATCCCGACTTTCATTCTTCCGTTCATTCTAATGGTACATTTCAACCAAATTATACACCCATCTTTATTTAATGTGACTTTGTTAGTACATTTTAAATACCTTTTGCAGTTGGAATCCAAGGCCAAGCATGGTTCCAAGTGGATGAAGAACATACTGTCGTAGATTAATAGGCTCTCCAGGTACAGTGTAGTAGATCTAATCATAATAAAAACATTATATTATTATTTTAAATTAAAACTGTAAAGGCATTTAAGTCAGAGATACACAGTAATGCAGACGTACATTTCCTTATTTGAATTCACGGGTTGTACTAAAAGTAATTAATTTTCTTGCTAAACGACTGTTAATACATTCCTGATTTGATTAAAATTCCCATTGCTAATTCATTCGCATTAGCAGTCGACTCTGGTAGTGTGTCATCAAGCTGAAGAAAAGTAGTCAAGCCCTAATTAATACCACGAGCAGCATTGTTCGGCATTGCACACCAAACATCTAAGAAAAATCAGACGAGTGGTCAGAGTGGTGGGCTGCCAGTCAAGTTGATGCCAGATCGAATTGCACGAACGACCAAGAAATACGCCGGACTTTAAAAGTATCTAAAGGTCTGGATGGGAAAGAGAAAATAACCACAGATAAAAATGTATAATTACAAAAATTCTTTGTAAATGGTAGCACTGAAAATATTTTTTGGGGAAATAGTTGCACTAAATTTGGAAAATTCACTATGCCGTTAGTTGCTTCACGGAAAAACACAGTTCTTCCCAACAAAAATACAAAGCCAAAGCCACAAAAGCCACAAAAGCCAAAGGTACAAACACGTAAAATAATAGCCTGAAATAAGTCAGCAGCAAAATTTGCTGCAACCTTTCTTTACTTTCCAAAACCACCAACCCAAACTCGAGAATCTCACGAATTTTGGATACAGGCTGGCTTTAACCTGCAGGCAGGCAAGTTGTTATGGCTTCATAAAACATAAGTGATGTCTCATCCCCCCAGGGCACTCCAGGAGAAAGTGGTACTAGCAAGGATATTACTTCACACATGCTGAAAAACCCACTTTCTCCATTCTCAAAAGCCCACCAATAGTCACCACTTCGGCTGGTTAGTTTATCTGTTTGACTGTGCGACTGGTCTATTCAGCTACCAAAAGTCCAATACTCATTAAATTAAATTAAATTAAAAATAATGTACAGATGTACATCTCAAACTATAAAAAAACAAATAAAAACACAAAAAAAGCACAAACGCCTTCATCAAGCCACTCTCCCAAGAGAGGATTTAAAGTCAGAAAGTTTAAAGTTATTCACACACTCCTTCGGCAGGTTATTCCACTCTGTGACAGTTCTAGGGAAGAAGGAGTATTTGAAGAAGTCAGTTGTTGGCTGCCAAACCCGAAGTTTAAAATCGTGATCATTTTTGCCATAAAAGTATGGCCTAGCCAACCGATCTTCAGCATTAATGATGGTATTCCCATGCACAATTTTGTGAAGAAGAGTAAGCCTAATGTTAGTTCTACGCTCAGACAGATACTGTAGGCTAAGGTTTTCTGCCATTGAACTAACACTGGAAAAGGAACTAAAATCGTTCCCAATAAACCTAACAGCTCTCTTTTACACGGCCTCTAACCTGTCCACATAAGAATGCTGGTAGGGATCCCAAACAGCAGCAGCGTATTCCAGCATAGGCCTGACCATGGTTTTGTATGCTGTGAGTTTGGTAGGTGTAGTGAACCCACGGAGTATCCTACTCAAAAAGCGTAACTGCTTTGAAGCACGACCTGCAATGTTACCTATGTGGGTATCCCAATTTAGGGTGTTATTTAGGGTAACTCCTAGGATTTTCATCTCAGTAACACGAGGCAGGTTTTCACTTCCAACATTATAGTTAAAAATCACTGGAGTTTTCGCTCGAGTAATCGACATAACTGCAGATTTGAGAGGCTGTATACCCATTCCCCAAGTGGAGCACCAATTACTAACACGATTGATAAGAGTCTGGAGGGTAACAGCATCAAGATGTGTGCAGACTTTCCTTAACAAAGTGCTATCGTCAGCAAAAGCCGACCCATCATTACCAATAATATCCATCAAGTCATTCATGTACACAATGAAAAGAAAAGGTCACACACAGAACCTTGTGGAACTCCTGAGAGCACATTTTGCCTACTTGACGCAACTCCATTTATAACCACACACTGAGTTCTGTTACTTAAAAACGAGGCAAACCAATCAGCCATGTGACCAAGTCCATACCCACGCAACTTATGAATAAGCAAAGCATGAGGGACCCTATCAAAAGCTTTTTCCAGGTCCATGCTAACAATATCAACCTGTCCTCCCCCCTGAACTGCTTCAGCAATTTTGTGGACAAGTTCAACCAAAAGAAGATCAGTAGAGGCCCCCTCCCTGAATCCAAACTGATTTTCCCGAAGCACATTTTTCTTCAGTAAATAACAAAGACAATGCTTAACAACAATATGTTCGAGCATTTTGCAGATATTAGATGTGAGAGAAATAGGGCGATAGTTGTTTGGGTCTTGCTTGTCTCCTTTTTTATGCAGGGGCACAACAGATGCAGTCCGCCATTTGAGCGGCACGTAACCACTGCTAATAGACTTATTAAAGATAAAAACAATGTATCTAGCACTGACTTCAGCAGAAAGTTTAAGTACAGTAACCGGCACCCCACCAGGGCCTGGAGATTTTGCACTATCAAGATTTATGATAAGGTTCAAAATGCCCTCGTAAGACACATTTACATCATTGATTTCGTCCGGGAGATCAATGCTAAAAAGAGGAAGAGGGCTAGTTTCATCGAGAGTGGAGAAATTCTTTGCAAAGGTGTCATTGAGAGTATTTGCCATAAGTTTGTTATCGACAATGCACACACCATCCACCATTAACTGAGAAACAGCAGATTCATTTCCATTGTCTGGTCACGTCAAAGGTGTCGTGCATTTCCATTCCTTGGATCACTTTGTTGAGTTTGCTAAGTTTTGATTGTAGTTTTGAATGTCCTGAAATAAGTGTGTATGAAGGTGGACAAACGATAAGTAAACATGCATCCAAGCAAACTTCCCAGTAAGAAGTTGTGTCTCTACTTTCAGCTTAGGGCCACAAATACCATACCATGGAGAGTTAAGTTTAGATCGGAGTTACTGAGCCCAAGTAGCTATCTAATTAATACCTTGTAATTAATCAATGGTAGTACGTTGTACCTGGCATGTAGTGTTTCTACCAGCGGTTTCTGCCCAAAAGAATAGAAGGGACTGTCAGAAAGAATATGTTGTAATGCTTCTTTCTGCCCCCACGACATATTTACTTACACAAGATATATGACCATCCCTATGGATATGGTTTGTACGAGAATTTAGGAGTACAGATCCACTTTTAGCCTGTAAGAGGAGTGTTCTACCTTTGATGTTTTCAAATCAATCCTCAACTCGTAGCTGAGTTTTGCAATTATACACTGAAAGAATGCTAAGACATTGGGCAGAATCTCCAAAAGATTCGGAAGGTATTACTTTATCTAATGCAGACATCAGTTAAAGTAGTAGTTTATTTCAACTACTACTTCAACATCAGTTTATTCCAACTAACCACTTTAGAAATGTGTCAAAAACCGTCACAAGAATAACATTCTGAGAACTCGTCCAGTTTGGAAGTTAACGGTGAAATGATATCTAGAAAATACCCTTTGCCATTATGCACTGACCAAAAACATCGTCTACCCATATATTTTTATTTGCTTAGTACATGTCGATTTTCAAATGTTGACCATCCCCTGAAATGCGAGTTTATTCCCTCCTAAGAAAAAATGGGTCAGCCTGCATTGAATAAAGTCCAATTGTGAAAGAAAACTACCGTTAGTCTTAGTGTTTCATTCCTATAGTTAGGGCAGGGACTGCAATACTTTTCCTCAAAGTTACCCCAATAAGATATTATTATCACTTCTGTGGGCCACATGTTTAATCCAGCCACATAAATATTAGATTTTGTTGTAACATTAGCTTTATGCTTTTTAAAAACTGAATTCTAAGGTAGTTTTAAGACTTTTTGCAATAGTCAGAGAAGGATTACAGGAAAGGAGTCCGGCACTCTATAATGCACCAGCAATTCAAGCCAAAATCCTGACCCTCATGATTGCTAATCAAGGTAAAAAAATATGTTTGATTTTGGTAGGGAAGAAAGAAAAGCCTTGCAAGAAATTAGAAGCCATATGGCGCAGGGTTATTAAAAGGATAAACCGTTTCCCGCATCCCGCGCGAAATAGCTTTTGCAATATTTACGTAGGTTGGAGTGAATTTAGCAAAACCGTTTCTCATGAGGGAGTAAATAGGAATGCCTTTGCAACATTTATGTGCATTTGAACTAATGTTGCGAAAGTGTGTCTTAGGCTACAGAAGAGCCAACCTGGAGGCATCTACCATGTACTACGACTGTGTGTTGTGCCAGTGAAATTAGAGACAAAATTCCAACAATTACGGGAATCAAACCACTTCCGTGAATTATATCCGATATGAATAATCCCCCAATATGAGTACTGAAAACCCATTAGAAGCTGGCTAACAAACTGCATCAATCTAAAGCCATAGATGCACTATAACCGAACTTACCATGGAGCCACCCAGCGATCCACACCTTTTTCCAAAAATAAATTCGTATAAAGTGGGAAACCCAATTAGTTACTTATGGAAGGGCATTATTCGGTCAATTCGGTATTCACTGGATTCATCAAACCAGTTCTTAAAAATGATATCAGGCTCATCATTGAATGGAGTCAGCTTCTCCTTTAAAAACTCACAAGTATATTTTAAAAAACCTTAATTTTGTTTGTTCTGACAGCCCTTTACAAAGGACTATCATTGATAGTGCAAGCCCTTACGAATTACCAATTCTCTTAATTTAACCTGTAAAGGAAATTCTACGAATTTATATTGTACCAGTGAAATTCAACACAAATTTCTCAACGACTGCGGGAGACCAACCACTTTACCTAGCAAAATTGTTCCTCTCTGCTTCTGGTACCAGGGCTTCGGCTAGGAGTGCGTCAAAAGCTAAAGCTACCTATTGCTTGGCTCAGGAAGAAAATTTTGTTGTTTCCATTCCTCGGGCTTGTAGTGTAGCAACGTTACTGCCTGGGTGGGGAAAAGTTTAGTTCAAATATCCTGGACTATGGGTTCCCAGGTGTAAGATGTTACACCTGGAAGGTGAGGAAAAATGATGTTTTCACATCCCGGATGAGGTCTAAACTGTAATATGGTTGCAGTTAGAAGTGAATGAGACCACACAGATTTATATTTAGGCCCAGTTTACTCCTTTTGTCACCATCCCTTTGTACAAGGTCGTGCAAACACCAGCCTTGGTCGATTTATCAACGCCATTTTGGCTTCACTTTTCATGTTCTCGAATTTACGTCACTTGTATGATTCGCGTTTTGGTTTTCCAGCGTGTGCGGAGTTTCTGATCCAGATGGCATTTATTTGGCTGCTTTTATAGTAGAAATTTAAAAGGTACCAGTTAAAGCAGCTACTGAGCGATGTCACAATATAGTCACAATTTACTACTCTAGCACCTGTCCTTAAGCGTGCAGAGAAGCCGGCCATTGTCTATTTGGTTTCGCTTGTATAGCTAGGCCGTCACACTATTGTAATCAACGTGAACAGATTGAACTACACAGTATCAGAATGTTACTTCCTGAAAGTCACATCTTAAAGGTAAACTTTTGCTGAAATAAAATCCAAACTGACAAAAGCTTTGCTGTTTACTAGCAGCCAAACTATTCAGACCTTCACTCCATATCCATGATTTTATCATGTTTTTAATGTCTCTTTTAGGGTTACGGAGAACATTAATTAGATCAGACATTTTAAGCTTCAATTTGAAATCGTTTGGAAGTTTCAAAGCAGTTTTATAAATAGTTGTGGTTGCCAAGGGCTCAATAAAAGGTGTGAAACCAGTAGTTTTTTTTTAAGTCAGTCTAAGGATACCAGCTGAAACAGTTTAAGCATCGCAGTACCATCGAATGCAATTATTTACACCACAAAGGAGTGAGATAGACGCTTAATTGCGAATGCGAATTAACAGCTAGGTCATTTGCGCCAACTTCTGTGGTCGAGTTGCTACTGTACCACACATTACAGAGATATTAAACAAACCCCAAAACTAGATCTTATTATACATCTGTACCTCCTGCAAAAATTGTAATAGCCTGGACAGGTGAACAGAAGGTGGCGACAGTGAACTTATTCCCAACTTTCATTAGTAAAAATATTTAATTATATATTTAATTTAAGTGGTCATCGTAGCTGAGTGGTGAGAGAGCTCAGCCTGGTTGCTGGAGGATTGCGTATCTGGTCGAACCCTGGAAAGGGGAACATGACAAAGTTACCGCCAGGACTGCTGGCCAGGGTAGCGTGAGAGCCTACCTTGCTCCTTCAGCGACTATGGGATGTATTCTGGCTAATTCTGGACAATCTTTCAGCCCCCACGATGATCGGAGGTTTCCCGGATCGAATCCCCGGGCTAGCACCTCCCTTTCCCTGATTTCTTTTTCTCTAAAAAAAAAATCTGGTAATGTTCAAAATTAAGCCGGTTCAGCCATACAAGCAACAATTGCTTCAGCTGACATAAGGCTCGTCAAAATAAAAAAAAAAATTATAGACATACAAACAAATAACATATTTGAAAAGATGGCCAAGTCTAAGCATTGGCATGTCTAAGAATTCTAACAGCACTTTAGTATCATATCAAAGAAGTTTTTTTTCGTAAAGTGAATTTCTTTGCCGGTTCGTTTTTGTTGTAGATCCTAATAGTACGCGTATAAAATGATCGGCATACAAAATCAAAGTGGGTGAAGGTGTAAACCAACTTACGGGCTACAAATAATTATAGGCTATTTTAAGGAATAAGTAACACACTTTTCGAAATTTGTCTTCACAGGATTTTTCCGGCACTCTTCCCTCTGAAGAAAGCTTTCTGAAATGTACGGGTCGTCCATAGTATACTTGAACACCTTTAATAAAAACATTATACAAATTAACACACGCATAACATAATGCAGGTGAAATTCAGTAAATAAAAGTGAAATCTAAACATAGATGTGAAGCAAGCTGTGACCAGGGACTAAATCAACCTTAAAAGCCTGATGATGACAACAGTTGGTTGTTGAAAATTTGCTGGACATAGGAGTAAGTGTCTAGTTTGTGGAAATGTGCGTGATTTTTTTGTGAATTTACTTTTTCGAAATAGATTAGATGAAAGGAAACATCAATTTGATGAAATAACCAGAAGGGTGCTGCATCGATGGTGGTAGCTTTTGTGTCAATCCTTGCTTAAAATAATTTGGGTGAGTTTCAGTCGATAAAAGTGGACTTTAAAATTCATGTACACGTTAACATAGATGAAATACCATAAATGATACTGCATCCATAGCTATAGCTTTTGTGCCTGCCTGTTCGTAACTCAATTCAAGCAATATTTATTCACTAAAATGGACTCTAAAATTAATGTTTACGTATCAGTTAGACGATGGCGTACGCCAACAGTAAGGTAAGACTTTCGCTGTTTACCCGAGTGGCGAAGCCACGAACGCCATCGTCTAACATATTTGTACAACGACGAGTTGGATCTTTAATGAGTGAGTCATTGTTGCAATAAAGCGACAGTGTTAGTGCATTGTTGCCGAACCATCGTGGAACATATTTGTACAACAAATATTTGCATTGTTAGTAACCGAGCCATTATTGTGATAGCATAACGAGCCATTGTTGTCGGGAATGTTCTTTGCTCCAACTATGTTTTTAAAACTAAATGACTGCAAATAAATGGCATTTTAATAAATTTCAACTCTTTCCTTTGTGTCTTTTTTCAGCTGCAATGAATGTATTATTTTGGAAACAGTGACACGTAAATATTGATACGCAAACATTGATGGCAGCAGTAGGTGAGATTTACTTACGTAAGTAAGAACCCCACACCTTCGTTTGCTATGCCTAGAATTTTTGTTTCTTATTTTAAAAACAAATAGTTGTTAATTTAAAGTGTGAAATAGTTTCATAATACTTTCGAAACGATTTGGGATACGTAAATGTGGACAGCGATTGCAATTTTACTATTTAAGTAAGAACCCACCCCTTCGTTTTCTTACTTACGTAAGTAAGAAACCCACGCCTAGCCGTGGTTCTTACTAGTGATAAGAAAACGGTTTCATTGTTGCAGGATTGTTGCAGCGGTGTGTCTTCATGATATAAATCCACTGCTGCAACAATACTCCAACAATGAAAGAGTTGTACAAATAATGTTTAATGTTGTAACGAAGGATACTTATCCAATCTCATAGCTTTTGTGTCTACACTTGCTTAACACAATAAAGGAGTGTTTTATTCAACTAAAATGGACTCTTACAATTTACGTTTAAATAAATGTAGATTAGATGAAATGCTACGACCTGATCACAGCATTTTGTGTCTACACTAACTTCTGTAACACACGTAAGGCAAGTTTCAGCCAACTCGATAGTCAGCGGTCAAACGTCTGGCAACACAATTAACGTTTAAACATAGATCTGGTGAAATGCTGTAACCAGAAGGATACTGCATTCAAGTTCGTAGTGTTTGCGTCGACACTTGTAAACATAATTAAGAAACATTTCAGTTAACAAACGGGACCTTTAAAATTAACTTTTTCATAAACATAGGCTAGATGAATTTCTGTAGCCAGAAGGATGCTACATTCAAGCTCGTAGGTTTTGTGTCTGCCCTTGCGTGACATAATTTAGGTAAGTTTCAGCCACTAAAAGAGACGTCTATAATTAAAGTTTGCGTAAATATAGAGCAAATGAAATACTATAACCAGATCGAAGCTTCAGTGTCTACACTTGTGTAATATAATGAAGGTGCTTCAGTCAATAAAAGTGAACCCTAAAATTCACGTGTACATAAACAGATTACTTGAACTGCTATAACCGGAATGATACTATCCATGCTCGTAGGTTTTGTGTCTACATTTGTGTCAAATAAATTAAGACGAGAATCACTCAATTTAAAGTGGACTCTAAAAGTATACTCTGTGAAAACGAGAACATAAATATGTCAACAGTGTTTGTCTAGGAGATTGCTATGTTGTAAGTAGTGTGTAACGCGTAACTCTTATTTTACTTTCTTTCTTCACTCAATGCAAAGATCAAACTTTAAAATCGATACACAGTGGAAAGCCATGCAAAAGCATGATGTCGTTATTAAATTACTAGCAAACTTTTTTTTTAGATAATAAAATCGTAGTTCCTGTGTGTAGGGGCTTGCATGTAATCATGACTGTAGTTATAAATTTTCCCAGAGAGAAAACTATTCCTTTTTACGCCCCATACTGACAATTTTATGCCTCCCCTCCCCAACTAATACTTTTATGCCCTTACCTCTCTTCAACACAAACTTTTAAAATGGCACAGCTTCATCCATTGCATTGTTTCCTCTCTGACTATCCCTTAAAATTCTGCTTTAAATTTAAACTGTCCTAGTTTCATGCAACTGTCTTCTAGTAAAGATAGTTCGCTCTTTCCTGCTCTGAATCCAATATATTGGATGGCTACAGAACGGTAAAAAGTAGGTTCCAGTCTGCAAAGTGAGTTTTGTGATGGGTCCTCTAGGACCCACACAAGGAGACAAACCACCACCCATGGTCTGCATACCTGACTAGAAACCAAATGAACATCGGTTTGAATCCCGTGACCGACCTAAGTAATACATGGGGTTTAAAGAAAACCTTCTAGTTTCTTATGAGGCAATAAAGGGTTAAGGCCTGCAGAAGCTGAACGTAGAGATAGAATGTGAAAAAGGTGAATCGTATTGCGCTGACTGTTGTCCGTATTTGCATTGTTCGTTGCACTTTTAAAATTTCTTGGTGAACCGTCGAACAATGCAAATTATTGAGAAAAAGGCAGTATTAAAAAAATCATGGTGCTCAATACTCCCTCAGCAGTTGCCTTTCCCCAAGCATCCTGCCAGCTACAGCTTTGCCCCTAAAGTACTCTTCACATTGAATGGTGGGTATTACATCCCAAATGTACGTATACAAGAGGCACACAGTCAGAAGTGATAATAAGAGAAGCTTTTGCAGTGGTTATTCATGCTTATCACGCCTGTTCTATCGTTTCCATATTTAACTTAAGTTGCTAATGTCTTTTGGTGGCCGACATAACCAGATGATGTGATGGCACACTGTTAAGGCTTGCTAGAGGTTTATTCTATAGTTCTGCTACATGGATCTTACAGTGATGGTGGTTCTGATCCTCTAGGATTAAGCTTGGCAGTCTTGGTTCAGTTGGTGAAGAGAAGAGGAGCTGTTGCTGCTGTTACTACCAAAGATGATCTACTCTGGGAAGAGACTGCTTGCTGGTTTAATAGCCAGAGATACATATTTTGGTGTATACCAGAGGAAGCCAGCAGTGGCATATATTTTCAGCAGTACTTCCACTGCTCCTCCCAACTGTACTAAGGGCTATGCAGCTTCACCGCCGTTATTTCCAATATAGTAAGTCACACCTGCATGCAGAGTAAAGAATATATACAAGGAACCTTAACAATGGTTAAACATTTAACATTGTTACAATCAGCAGAGCTTTTAATAAGCAATTGCTACAGCTTACTTGGTGCTTTACTTCATGCTGCTCCCATATGGAATTCATTGCCCCCTACTTAAAAAGAAAATTTTCCTTGATATTCTTACCATCAATCTCCAGCATTCATTACTTGAGATAATATAACAAGCACACTGTTGTTCGTACAAATGGCTCTTTTAAAAGAATGGCTCTTTGAAGAGCATATGTAGAAAGCCCAACTACATCTCCGTAAAGACAGTTGTATAACTCAGGGTATTCCATATTGAGATCAACAGGACTGAGAAAAAATATTTTCTACAGTTGAGGTTAGCACCACGTATGTTTAACTTTCAAGAGTGCCCACGCATACCATGCAGATTTAGAGCCCTGTCAAAAAAAAGGGAGGTCAACTCGAATAAAACTGCGCAAAATCTCATATGTTAAAGTCAAATCGAATATCAAACTTCTAAGATCGAGTAGTTCTAGTTCAGTTCACTAAAGACGTAAAGTATAACTTGGGTTGGGAAAAGTTGGGAGTCTCTTGGTGAAGCGGCGCTGGACCTGTTCAAAGAGATCAATGTCGATTTTATCAAACTGGGGTTGCATGTTCTAGCTGGAGGCAAACGAAAACTTTAAAAGCCCATACTTTTGTACCAACATCCCCAGATGTAAAACATATATTTACAACAGCAAGATTGCAGAAGGCAAGAGCACTTGCTTTCTACAGTGAATCTCGAGTAAACTAGATGCCGAGGTCCTTAACCTCGTCAACATTAGGCAAAGTTTATCGAGTGTCTAATGAAAATTAGGATTTCCATTGCCAACAAATAATGAATTGCATTTCTGAATGGAAAGAGGTAACTGGCAGAGAACAGACCGCGACACTACTTCCTCAATTATTTTTCAAGTTCTGGTGGCAAAATGGTTTATGTCTGTGCTACCGACTTCAATTTCATCTGCTAACTTGTAGCCAAACGTAGGTAAGTCATCAAAACGAAAATCGTTTAAGTAAATGACAAACAAGTATGGACCTTAGTAGTGAAAAGAAAACTATGACAGGAACTACCTACATTGTATCTATAGCATGGCCAATACTACGTGACCTGCTTCAGACTAAATGTGACATAATGTTTTATCGATCTGGTTGCACAGCTCTCCCGAGATGTTTTAGAAAGGCTCGAGTCTCCATCATCTATGCACTATCAGCGGATGCGACACGTCGCCATGTAGATGTGCTCTTTGCCCACACCCCAAAAGGTAGTTTTTCATCCACCGTGTCTTAAGGTCACTTACTGAGGTTTTGTGAAGACTATACAAAAATTGTACATGCTTGTTAGCAAACAGTGGTGCTTATTCGATCGTTGGACGAAAATGCTATATTCAGAGCATAGGGCATTGATGCCCCCAAGATAGTCTTGCTACAAGTGACTTGGCACGTCCCACACATGATACCCACTGACAGTCAGAAAAAGAAACTGTATAGCTTGGTGGATTCGGGGATCAGCATTCCCCTCACATTAAGACATTGGTATTCTGCCCAGCTGGACCTTTCCACTTCAACCAGTTGTACTTGGAGACTGATAACTACGTTGGCTATCAATAGACCTAGGCGTATGCTGATAGGTTCTCAAATGGCTAGGCACAATGAAACGAAATAGAATTCGGCAGTCATCTATCACTGCAACTTTACAGACTACCACATAACTCTCAATTTGGAAAGGTATTTTTTTTCCTAGATTTGAATGCAAACTTTACCCAACGTAACGTCACTAACTTGTATCAAATGATCGTGGATTTTAAGAAGCTTACTACAGATCGGGATCATATGGGCCAGCCTTTGTAGTTAACACTTTCTCCCAAAATTTTCCTCTGGTGGCTATAGACTGTTTGAAACAAAGTGAAAGCTTGTCCTCGTCATTTATAGATTTGCAAGTAAAAATGTGTTTTGGGGCTACCGTTCAACCCAACACGTAAGCATAAACAATGGTATTCAGTGCTAAAGTAATATATTTTTCTTTTTCATAAAGAAAAAAAATCATGCATAAAAACATAGCAGTTTCTTTGACTTTACATCAAGAACAAAAAATGCTAATTAACGTTTTAAAAAGCCAGCAAGTGCACATGTATACAGTAAAATGCGACGTTTCGGGATTTATCATCCCGTTGTCAAGCAAAAAAATATTTTATAGCATAAGCTACAAGTCAACAAGATACACTTAAATGGTTTCCCATTCTAAGGAAAACAAGCCAGAGCAGTAAAAGATAAAAAATAAAAAGTTAAAAAAGATAAAAGTGAAGCCCAAAAAAAAAAACACCTGCAAAATAGCTGCCCTTCGTGAACAAATTAAATTTCTTAAAAATTGTAATTTCCACCACATTGTGCCTAATTCGTTCCAGAACCCCATTGTTTTACAGAACTCTCGTGCTCAAACTTTATATCAACAATCTTGTTTCCTGAAATTATCAGCCGTTCTTACAGATCATTACGCGGCTCTTCATCAACTCCAAACTTGGACTTCGAAAAACTTGGCTTCATTCAAAAATTCCGTAAACTCGCAGCTTTTCATATCAGCCCTACAAGTTCTCACGCTTACCGCACATAATATTTCGAAATTTAACTGCGAAAAACTTGACAAAAAACTTAATGTCATTCTCGATAAGCGGATTCGCAACATCTCCATCGCTAAAGAAACCCTTATCACTAACCACTTTCACATAAAAAAAGGAAAAAAGACGTCTGAACAACATCAAACATTTCCAAAGGCGGCTTGGCTGCATAACATTTCTCATCAAACCCTTAATCGCCCTACTGAGAGTCTCCTTAAAAAAGATCTCAAATTTATTCCGACCCCCCCTATCAGGGGCTACCTACCCTCATTCTGTGCAAAATTTGAAGCAGTTGCTCGTTTTTTTCCCCCTAGGACTCAAGCTAAGTCAATTATTCTTGGCGCTTTAAAAAAATCTAAAACTGTACTGGCACCCAACCTATCATTGGAAGAAATTAAAGCCATGAGGGAACTCAAGAAAAATCCAGACATTGCCATTATTAAATCTGATAAAAGTAACGCTACAGTAGTCTATGATAAAGCTCAGCTCCGTCATAAAATCCTTCAAGAACTAGCCTCGAACCCAATTTACGCAGGTTTTACATACAGCCCCTTTTCCAAATCTGTAGCATGCAATAAAAGGTTTCTTTCCTACCTTGTTGAAAACAATAAACTTAAGGACGAAGAGTTTCAAAAATACAAGAAAATGGCCCATGCCCCCCCTATCATTTTCCCACAGGTAAAAACCCATAAACCAGGCTTCCCACTCCGCATCATAACAAGTGGAAAAAATGCGCCCAATTTGTTCCTCTCGCGTCTTATCGCACCGGTTCTTAAACAACTTGCAATTGGAAAACACACCACTCCTAATTCCAAAAGTATAATTGCAGAACTGGAAAATTCTAGGGTACCTCCGGGGTATAGTTTTGTGTCATTTGACGTGGTTTCGATGTTCCCCTCTCTTAGCCAAGAGTATATTTTAGAATGTATTTCAGAAAATCTACAAATGAACCCTGAACCACTTAACAGACTTGGCTGGGACATCCCTCTTTTTCTCGACGCTGTAAAAATAGTGTTCGCCACAACTTTTTTTCACTACGAAAATTTATTTATTATGCAAACAGATGGAGTACCAATGGGTAGTCCCATTTCAACCTTCCTGGCCGACATTGCACTCAATAAAATTGATGACGCTCTTTTACTAAAGTTTCCACACACAACATTTTACAAAAGATTTGTGGATGATTCCCTGGCCCTCATACGGGATCATGATAAATTACCAATGCTGGAATTTTTAAATTCTCTTAACCCTTCCCTCTCTTTCACTATGGAAGAGTCTAAAAACAAGGCCATCCCATTCCTGGATATGACGGTCATTATCACACCTGAAAATCTAGTCGAATTTACGCATTTTCGAAAACCCATGCATACAACTCGTTCCATGAATTATGCTTCCTTCATTGACCCAGCTCATAAAAATAATGTAGTTTCTAACGAAATAAAACGCATCTTTGACCACACCACCAACAAATTTCTCCTTGCTCGAGAATTTCAATACACACTGCATAAATTTGTTGAAAATGGATACCCTCTCCATTTGCTAGAAAAACTAATCGATCACCGTGCTCTTCTCAAGCTTAACCCACCAAAACTCAAGCCATCAAATTTTATATGCCTTCCATACTTCCCCTATGCCACAGAAAACCTTAGGAAATTGCTGGCTCCCCAAAATCTGACTCTCGTCTCCACTGCAGCACGAAATTTAAAAAATCTAACTATGCCAAACATTACAGTCGAGCAAAAAGATAAAACTAAACAAAAAAATGTCATCTATCAAATCCCGTGTGGCGAACCAACATGCACAGCTAGCTACATAGGAACCACGAAACAGGAACTTAATAAAAGGATTTCATCGCACAAATCCAACCTTAAATACAAAGATAAAACCAACTCTCTTGTTCAGCACCAGATAAAGACAGGGCACACCCCAGATCTTCAAAATACGCAAGTCATTTTTCAAGAAAATAATTTTCGTGCACGTCTTAACTTAGAAACACTTTGCATCCTAACACAAAGACCACCAGTCCATAATCATTTGATGCCTAATAATAAACAGTTTTCAGAATATATACCAATCCTTCACAAATTTGGAATCGCAAATTTTTCCCACCAGGGCCATCCCACATAAATAGCCGCCACCTCCGCTCTACAAATCACTTCTTCCCTGCTTCGTTAGGGAGAGGTCCTCCCAGCTCAGCTTTTGCGCTGACTGGGCTTCACTTTTATCTTTTTTAACTTTTTATTTTTTATCTTTTACTGCTCTGGCTTGTTTTCCTTAGAATGGGAAACCATTTAAGTGTATCTTGTTGACTTGTAGCTTATGCTATAAAATATTTTTTTGCTTGACAACGGGATGATAAATCCCGAAACGTCGCATTTTACTGTATACATGTGCACTTGCTGGCTTTTTAAAACGTTAACTACTTTTAGTGCTTTTATTCTGTCAAAAAAATGCTAAAACACATCAACACTGGCAGAGGACACTCTTTCCGCCTTTCCAGTTCTCAGATAAAGAGACGGAACGTTATGCTTTCACTCACTAGAATACAACACGGTAATATAATTATGAAAGGTGTGCAAGACGGGCAAGGTACTTAAAATTTTCCCATACTCAAGTAAAAACTGCTGTTTAGTTCCGTTCCTCCTGCCTATGCAGGTGGGGCTGAGCATGGTTGGTGGATTAGATGGTGAAGCCGCGAACTCTGCCAGGGCTGTGAACTCTGCCAGGAATAATTCTAGGCAGCTGCTAGAATTGAAATGGCATAATACTGCCACGGAGGTGCTCACCATGTACAGCAAGCCGGAAAACTTTAAATCAATACTAGGAAAAGTTTAAACCGATTCCAAAGTTTTAATTTTCTGTTATTTAATTTTACAATACTACGTAGTAAAGTGGGAGTTCTGCAGCAATTTACTCTAGGAATTTTCCGGCATGCATTAATGTGGGATGGCAGAATTTCCTGGAAACAGAATCAAACCATCTCAATGTTGGAACTGAGATGGAATATCAGATCGTCCCAACTAATACTTCTCAAAGAAGATTTTAGCTTGGAAAAATCGAGTGTGCCTCGCGTCGCCGACTCAGTGCCCAGCAATATCAACGGATTTCCCCGAAAATTCGTGTTTAGATAGAAAGATACGATAGAATACCTCTTAAGACTAATAAGAGGTTATTCAATAGTTTTGTGTAGCGGGTCTTAGAGTGATAGTGGCTGCACTGTTCTAAGATTAGGCTTGGCACTGTAAGTCAGAAGAGGATCTGCTGTTACTGTGGCTGCCAGCTATGTGTTCTGGAAAGAGACCACTAGATGATTATGCAGGGTGTTTCTAAACCCTACACACAACCTTAAAGGCTGGATCTATGATACAAAGGAAGGATAAAACGTGCTATAAACATGAGTCTGGAAATGGCCCCCAAAACCCAGTCCCACCTGGACAACTCTGAATCCCTTTATGATAAGCTTTCGTGTGCAAAATAACAATAGCAATGGCTATGAATCCACTGCATTGGCAAGACGATATCCATCGAGGGAAGGGCCGAAATGGTAATGGGGTAAATTAGCTCCCATGTTGCCGATGTTTAATGTCGTACCACATCACAGAGCAGAAATGGATTCGCCAGAAAGGGTCCCACAAAGGCAGCGTCTTGTTGTAAATTTGTAGAACCAACCAGTTTTGAAGAAAATCAATTGAAAGAAGCACTGGATGGTTCAATTTGAATCAACTAAACCTTGCTTTATGTAATATGTAGGAAACAATTGGCCATCATAGGTTAAACGCAGTACTACTACGGATTTCCATCACTTGCTTCCTACAGGATTATGTAACTGGCTTGCACAAACCTGAAAAGTGAAATCAATGATACCAAATGGGAATTCATCACTGCATTGTCAGTAGTACATCACAGTACAAAGTCTCACAGTATTTGGGGACAAATAACAAATTTCAAAAAATAATGGCACGTTTAAAGTAAATGTTCAAAATGCCCCCTTACCTCCAACCCTGACGCATGCTTCCATGTGTCATCCCATTAACTGCTGTACCCGTTCAAGGGTTTCCAAACCGAACGTGGTCAAGACGTTGCGCTTCATGGGTGCTAACATTTCCATGTTCATGCATGAAATGAACAAACGCTATTTCCTCTTTACTGTAAACAGGCATTACACTGACTTGAATGATTCGGACTTGAATCACAAAGTGAACACAAGAGCAATGTTGTAGGACTTGAATGATTCGGACTTGAATCACAAACTGAACAACAAAAAACAATGATGTTATATTTGAATGATTGAAATTGCATCACAAAGTGAGCACAAAAGCGACAATATTGGACTTGAATGACTCGGACTTGAATGTCATATATCATCAGGATGTGACGTAAATCCGTAGTAGTACTACGTTTGACCTGTGATGGCCAACTGGTTCGTGCATGTTACATAAAGCAAGATTTTGTTTGTTCAATTTGAACCATGCAGTGCTTTCTTTCAATCCATTTTCCTTGAAACTGGTTGGTCGTATGGGTTTACAACAGGAGGCTTTTTCGTGATTCCCTTTCTGACGAAGCCATTTCTGGTATGGAATGCGGTATGACATTGGACATCAGCAACATGGGAGCGGACTAAGACGCCCCTCCCCTCATTTTAGCCCCTTCCTGGGTGGATATCATCTTACCAATGCGGTGGATTCACGCCCTTAGTATTGATATTTTGCACGCCAAAGCTTATCACCGTAGCTCACGGGGATTCTGAGTTGTTGAGCAGTTGTGCTACCTCCTATCTCTACACTACAGCTGAAAGGGCTATGTATCTATGTACTGAGCTTTCATACATAATTAGTAACACATGTATACAGAGTAAATAATATATGCGGAACCTTAGCAACAGTTCACCATTTAATATTGGTTACAATAGGCATAGCACTTAATAGGCAGCTATTAGAACTTACAGATTGATTAGGTCCTAGCTGCTACTATATGAAGTGGCAGTCACTACCACTGTAGAAACGAATGCATTGCACTGCAAATGTAATGTTGAACCTCAAACTTCAGTCTCCAAACAGATCATGGAAACGAACGGATCACAAATCTTGGAAAACTAAATATAGATCTCCTTAAATCATCCCTGAGCTCTGTGAATTGGGATAGCATTGTCTTCAACATGCATGCGGGATAGAATAGGCATGGACATGTTTTTCACATATACTCTCGGGTCATATCGAGCTGTGTCGAGATAAGCCAAGACCCCTTAAAACGGAAAAAACTTCGTTCCACACCATATTTTAAAGCAGTGTAGTAAAAAGCTGAAACTCTGGAAAAGTCACAAGGCAAACCCTTGTCCTACATCGTTGCTTGCATACAATAACTCATGCAAGCTGTATTCACAGATGGTAAAGTCATGGCATCGGGAGAGGGAGAAGGCAGTAATTCGCGAGGGCAGCAATTCACGAGGGCAGCCATTCTGCCCTTTTTAAACTGTACCATAGCCGAAATTCCTTCTCCAGAACCCTCCCCCCTCTCAACATGGGTACACATTTCGTCGAAGATAAAGTAGAGAAGGTGGAAATCTTCTGTGACGTCTTTGCGTCGAACACCATACTCGACGATGGAACCCTGGTCTGCCAAATAAACAGCTTGTGGACTCCCAACCATCATGCACCCAGGTGATCTTTACGGATCATCTGGTGTCTAATGCATTAAAAAAAATTGAAACCTAGCAAGTCTTGCGGACCTGACGGGTTTTCGGCTCTCCTATTAAAACAACTGGGAAATGTAATATCATACCCCCTATCTATTATCCTCTTTTTTTCCTTTGCACAACAAAAGCTCCCCAGCATGTGGAGCAGGGCAAACGTCTCCCTCTGATCCATGTAACTATCGACCAATTGCCCTCACATGTGTGGCATGTAAGCTCATGGAATCGATCATACGGGACAAGATTTTAAATTTCTTTAATTAACATCCAGTAATTAGTGACGATAATTTGGGTTCCTTCCGAATAG
This sequence comes from Lithobius niger, assembly GCA_023313725.1. Lineage (NCBI taxonomy): Eukaryota > Metazoa > Arthropoda > Chilopoda > Lithobiomorpha > Lithobiidae > Lithobius > Lithobius niger. Next base: position 38,065 of record JAHWFP010250512.1, read on the forward strand.
ATCCGCGACCCACCAGCTGCTGGAGGTTTTGGATAGATGGACCTTCGCTTTGGATCTCGCCGCCCCCCCCCCGGATGTCATTTATTTCGATTTTAAAAAGGCTTTTGAGTTGGTTGTTCATAGAAAACTTCTTCTTAAAATTAGTAGCTGTGGTATTGAAGGTAACCTAAAAAAACTGGCTTGTAGTTTTCCTTGCGGTGATGGTTGATGATGTGAGTTCACAATGGAGACCTATCCCCTGTGATGTACCACAGGGTTCAGTTCTCGGATCCATCCTTTTTGCGATCTACAAAAATGATCTTCGGATAGGAGATGCTTCTACCTTCGGATGGAAGTTCGCAGACGACCTGAATATTGGAGCCAAAAATTTATCATCTCTCCCGTCACCCGAATTGGATGCCCAGATTCACAGTGTTGTTGCGTGGTCCCGAAGGTGGCACCTCCCAATCTCGAACCAAAAATGTTCCTCATTTCATGTGGGAACTGCAAATAAGTGCCCCCAGTACTTCCTTGATCAGGAGACCTTACCCCAAACTGAAGAGGTTAGGGACCTAGGAATTTGGTTCCCTACGAATTTAAAACCGTCCTTACACTGCCAGAAAGTTACAACTGCAGCATCCTGTCGCTCCATGATTGTAAATTGGGTTTTTTTTTTTATCTGGGTGTGTTGCCACCAGGATTTGGGCGTTCAAAGTGTTTGTGCGTCCTATCTTGGAATATGCTACACCTGTATGGTTCCCCTACCTGGCCAAAGATATTGACCTCTTGGAGAAAGTCCAGCGCCGTTATACAAAATATCTTCCTGGATTCCGAGAAATTGTTTATCGTGAAAGACTTGTAAGATTGGGTCTGGAGTTGCTTGAACTGCGACGTATAAAAGTCGACCTCGTACTTATATACAAGATACTTCATGATTTAATTAGCATTGACCTTCCGTTTTTCAATGCTGCACAACGCCTTATTTGTACACGCGGTCACGAGTGAAAATTAGCCATACCTGCATCAAACCTTGACTGTCGCCGGCATTTCTTCTCGGTTCGCGTGGTTCCTATTTGGAACGCACTCAGTGTAAAGACTGTGTCTGCACTGTCGGTTTCGACCTTTCGTAGGTTGCTTGATGAGGAACCGCTTCACGTAATTTTAAAACGTCCATTAATCCCGGACACCTAATGGATTTTTTCCTCACCAGCAAACCCCCCCCCCACCCTTCATCCCTTCAAGAACTGTGTTGGTGGCCCCAAGCCCTTCTGTCTTCTTAAAATATACCATTTTTGAAAATTATTAACAGCATGTAGGCTGCTAGTGGTAGTCCAGCCACCCTATTCTGTCAGGTCGGCCTTTGATTTATATATATATATATTTTTTTTTTATTTATTATTTTTTAAAATTGATGACAAATCCCACTATCAGGGTGCTTTAGTTTTTAGTATTCACCGTAGCATACAATTTTTTAGCAATGTTTATACTTTTTAATTGTACAGCATCATTTTGGGCCTTTTAACACTTTTCACACCCTTCCCATGTCCTGCGCGTTTGACGATGTCTTCGGGGGCCTTTGAGTCCCTGGCAGGTCTAACGTTGGTGGTAAGGCATTCGTGTCCTCAAACCTCTTACCATCACCACACCTTGGCCGTTTTATGTACACTGTATTTACATGTAATTGTGGCTGGCTGTTAGTGACTCCCCATTCCTTGCTAGAATCGTTGCTATTGCAACAAATATTATTATTATTTTTATTATTACATACACAGAGCTAGTTCAACACATAATAATTCTGGCGTGTGTACAAACATACGAACAACATTATATCATGAATCAATTTTACCTTGCGCTGTGATACTTACCAATGTCAGACTGGATGCATGCCCCATCTGGCAGATTTACTTTTAAATCAGTCCCGGTTATTATAGGAGATCCACCGGCGTTTGGGAAAAACTGTAAAATCAGAATAATATAAGTACAGAGTCAGACCACTTGCCAGATAGCTGCTTTACATTAAATAGTTTGAAATTACAAATTGTTTTTATGTTGGAAAATGTTTTAGTTTTTGTTGCATAGTTACAACTCAAAAATTTGAGCTGCATATTATGTTCACGCTTCTTACACGCAACAACATCATGGAGAGAGGTCATTAAAAAAATGATAAAGGCCTAGTATACGTGCAGAATCACTGATAAATCTTTATTGGGCAGAATAGAGTAAACTCAAAAAATTTAGTGTAGTAGTTGATTTTATGGTTTCAGATTCACCATCTTTTAAACTTCTATGCTGGGATTTATAATTTTATCCGGACTGTTTACCTAGTAAGTAAGTAAGTAAGTAAAGTGTTTATTTCCAAGAAAGGGAAAATGGAACCAAAAAGGGTCTAGCAAAGACCACTAACATTTGGCCAAAAATTAAAAAACACACAAACGACACAACAAATGCAATTGTACAATACCCCGAGAAAGCAGTACATATTTTCATGTTTTGACCCCCAAAATAGTATTGTAATAATAGCATAAGTCTGTTGCAAATGCAACCTGGAATGGCAAGGACCTAGCTGCCACTGACTGCCATCCGATGTTAAAACTAAAAATTTAAAATTACAAAAGTAAGAATTTACAAGTTTGAAACGAAGACGATGGCTCGGCGGCAGAGGAAGGGTTGATGGTATGGGTTAGGGTCACGAATGCCTTACCACCATGGTTAGACCTACCAGGGACACAGTGGTCCCCGATGGCATCGCCAAACGTGTGGGACTAGTGGGGGGAAAAAGCCGGGTGAAACTGTCAACGTTTCTAAAAAATATAATAATAAAATAATGAAAATAAAATAACCGTAGGTTAAAGCTTGGCTAAAGCCAATTGTCAATCTTAAAAGAGATAATAAAATAAAGTGAAGTAAAAAGAACAATAAGAATTAAAATCTACGAAGATATTTATTAAGATTACACTCTTCCAACTTTCGACGGAAGGATGGCAACGAAACTGCAGAGACAACAGCAGCCGGGAGCGCATTCCAACAATTCAAAACCCGGTGAGAGAAAAACTGGGCACGGCAATTCAAGTTAGCTTTATGGACAGTAAGCTTGTATGGGTGACCCCTAGTGCGTTCGGAATTGCCTAAATTGAAGAGATTTGAAAAATCACCCCAAACCTGCCCGTGCAAGATGCCGTACGTCAGGCAGAGATCAGCTTTCAATCGCCTAAGCTCAAGAGAGTCAAGACCCAAGCGGGTGAGACGGGCAGCATAATCCAAAGATTTTAAACCAGGGATGGCCTTAGTAAAACTACGTTGGACTGATTCAATCCACTCTATATCCCGCACCAAATAGGGTGACCAAACAGGAGATGCAAATTCAAGAATAGGGCGTACAAAGACCTTAAATGCCCAAAGGAGAGTGGAGCGATGCCCAGAGCGAAATGATTTACGGATGGCAGCAGCCCGTTGCCTAGCTTTTTTTACAATATGATTACAGTGAGTTGAGAATTTGAGGTCACTCGTAATCCAGACCCCAAGGTCTTTGACACAGTTGGAGGTTGGAATCGTGTCATCGTTGAGGGTGTAATGGAACAGCTGATTGGAAGACCCAAAATGAAGAGTCTCCGATTTACCTGGGACACATACTTCACATACTTCACATACTTCACATACTTCACATACTTGCTCCACCAAAACATGCAGTATCATTAAAAATTAATTCTCAGCTCTTGTCTTTTCCTGCTGTATTTTCCTGACTGTAGGCTACTGTTTCCTTACTTCTGCAGTAAAATAAACGTAGTCATAAAACTCCACAGCTCAATTCGAATTTGCCCAGCCCGCTTAGGCAGGTGAGTACCGATAATCTGATTTACTATTCTTCTTAATTTCAAACACGTGCTAAACGTCGTTTCTTGTTGTTTTTTTAAGAAATGTTATCCTTGAAACAAAGGGACAAGCAGTCGTTGAGGCAAATGTATTATTTTGAACCGAAGGTTGTTGTACCAACAATATTATTTTAAATTGGAAACTAGAGAAGTTCAATTGAAGCGATGTGGCCAAATAATAATATGAAAACTGCACCCACTCACACATAACACACACACACACACATACACACTCACACTGTGATGGGAATCGCTATCTTAAACTTATCAGCAGCCGCTATGCTATCCAACAACCCTTGTGTGGCCTTTAATAACTACGCTAATTTCTTGTAGTTGATCGCTAATTAAACTCTTAGTATTTCTGCGCCACATCACAGCATGGTACATGAGGATTATAACAGAATTTTAAAATTCGTGCTCTTTAGGATGGCAAACTCTTCAAAAGATCCGTTAGCATAATGTACACTTAAATTTAAAGTCTGTAGTTCAGTTCGGTATTGCCTTGACTTTAATGTTTCCCTAAGTCTAGTTTTATTCACTGTAAACTTTTATGTTAGGTACAAGTCCGTTAGCTTTTAAAGTTATGTAACCTAGAATTAGGTTTGAAATCTAAGCCAATCTAACCTGTCCTTTTTAATATTATAATGTAGGTTTGTTCTATGAAGTCTCTAGGATTGCAGAATAAATTTTGTTAATGTTTAACCTTCCTTTAAAGTATTTCACTTGAAGATCTATTTAATGCTAGGTAAATAGTCCGGTAGTTGACTGATGTCATGGAGATAACATTTACGGAAATATCATGCCTAAATCGCTGATATAATTGTTCCTAAAGGTGTCTTCTACAGTGAACATGATGGAATCATTAGAATTTAAATTGTGCCGTTTATTCGAATTTTGAACCGCCATTGCAATTTAGTGTTACAGAGATTGCAGCCATTGTTAGCATTTAGGTCCATCGGAGCACCTTGTTATGCCCCTATTTGTTATACCCCTCTTGGTCAGGTCTTGCACGCATCCTCAGTTATCATTAACGCAGTCTGCGGTTGTACCCAACAGAACCCACTTTAACGGTATTTAAGGTAAGTTCACAGTTTTCCCTCATCAGTGTAGCTGCGGGAGGATATGCATCAACCTATCAGGACTTGGATCGTTTGTTTGGGACCTATAGCAGCTTAGACGCCGGACGGCAAAAGACTAGACGCAGTCAGACAATTCCCTACGCCTAGTCAGGCAAGTTCCTGTACATTTTTTCGTTTACCTGGAATCGAATTTCAAATACCTACTGAGTTAAGAAATGCTAGCTGTTCATGGTGGTCAAGCTGGTCTCGAAAGAGGTTATGTTGCCATACTGCCCCATGTGTTTTCATTAACTATTGTTTCTGTTCAGATACCTCTAACTGTGGAGGCCGAAGAGCTACTGTAAGAATCTCAGATTTAATTTTGTTTAAATGTTTCTGACATGCAAGACTAAATCGTGGAGGAAACATTGCTGCCTCCCTTGAAGACATTTGTATTGGTCAGGGTTTGAAACCTGTATAAAATTTCTGTACAGCCAAATAATACTGTGAATCCCTTTTGGATTGACTAAGCAAAACATCCTCGTAAATTTCCTACATGTTCTCTGCAAGCAATACTTTGAACTTTGGGCAAGTCTACATGACTGATGTTTGATCTCCTGAGTTAATCAGTTGCAATTCCTCTCTGTAGACAGTGCCAGCCCAAAGTTTTAAACGAGTTCTGCACTCTTAGTACACATCATAACTGTTAATTAATAGCTCATCATCTCCTTTTTTTACAATTAATTTTACAATTCATTTTAAGTCTTTGTGAGCTGCAATTTCTTTTTGTGTACGGTTGTCAACGTTTCCACAAAAGTGATAGTTTGTAAATTAAACGACAAGTATCCTTGCCATGTACACCACTAAGCTAGAAGGAATGCAGAAATGTATAGGTTGATAACTGCATACACTGTCATAGTTAGTGATGGCTATGATTATCTGCACTTGTTTTGCACAAGTGATGCCACCAGTTCGAGTTTATTTCGCGTTCTAGTACAGGCTGGATTCTAATGCTGAACAGGAGCCTAATATGCCACTGACATGACACCTGTTAATCGCATCACTACAGCGTTGTTTTGCAACCAGCCAACATATACAACAACTACAATTAGCAGAAATAAAATTTTCAAAATATTTCCCCCATTACGACAAGTGATTTTCTGTAGTCGTGACCTTACACTTAAATTATTTCTAGTGAAGCGGGCTACCATTACTTAAAATAAAAGCTAATCTTTTTTAAGTTGATGAAACCTCCATCCTCACCCCGACCAAGACATACAATAAATCCAAGCATACCCGCTTCACACGAGTACCGGTCGCCAATGGATTTAATGAACTGAAAATATAGATTGCCATTGTAGTTTAATCTTGCTCCATCTATAATAAATAAGTACACCAACGGTTTGAAACCATGCCAATGAGGATAAGCGATTGATAGTCTGCCAAGGATGGCAATAATGGATTCCGAGGTATAGTTGAGATCCATTGCCATCCTAGGCAATGTATAAAGCCCATATACTATGAGGCATTATTGCAAACTCTAGGTATAGGTGACTCGTACTCATGGTACATTATTACGTTGTGTACTGTGGCAACATTTATTGTCAGATATTCGAATTTTTCCTTTTCTTTGCAAGTTGGATGTAAGCTGGTTTTTGTTGTTTTATGATGGATGAAGCATCAGGTACCAATGAACTATTTTTTTAATACAATTCACAATAGCCAGAAAGCATCATGCAGTGTTTCTATTCGAGTGGTGTTACCTCTTCATTGAGTGTAGGTGAGTGAGGTAAGGCTTTTTTTTAAATTTTATTTATGTGATTTCTTTCTTTGCTGTTGTTTACATTGAACTGCTTGTTTTTTTTTGTTTGTTGATGAACTTGCTGTGTTGATGAATTTATGCCATTAAAAAATAGTTTTGTTTTGCTGTTGATACACTGTGGTTACAAAATAAACATTAAATATATTTAATACTAGGTTATAAAAAGTGATTATTAAAAAGTGTACGACATAACCACACATATCTTCACTTACAACAATCAGTTTTCAAAAGTGTAGGGTGTGAAATCAAAATTAGTTTAGTTTATTCTGCAGGACAGTAGCCTTCAGGCCACCCGTCCTATCTTGCACATATCCTCCACTTTAAACAATTTAAGTTTGTAACAATGGATAATATACCCATAATTTGTAACTATCAACCATGAGTACAAATGCAAGATTCTTCTACTCAGTTGGATCTTCTTAGTTAAAAATCTACAGTGGTTGCTAAAAAGCAATTGGTGACAGTCTGCAACTCATCAATGTCTAGCGCTGTCCAAATCTCCTACTTGTGGAGTGACCCTGGATGTTGCGAAAATGGCAGTCCACAACAACACACATGAAAAATTTTAATATAGATTAATATCTAAATATATAAAAGGCTTGGGTGGCACTGAGCAAAATCATCAGGTGTGTGTGCATAACAATCAGTAACAAACGTTTGTTTGTGCGTTACAATGTTTGTGCCCTGTAACAATCAGGAAGAGCTTTCAAAAATGGTTGAGAAACAATCAATGTCTGCACGATCGTTGCTGGGTTTATCGCACTTAGTGTCAGAACGGACAAACAGTCAATTCAGCAACATAACAGCAGCGTTCTGCATTGCAAAAAGACATTTACTTCCCTACGAAAACCAAACAACAGGGGTTCAAAGGGAGGGAGAGCTGCGAAGGGGTGGGGATATTCACACCACACAATGGGGGAATGCGGGGGGGGCAGTGGCCAGGGGAAGGGGCACCGGGGGGAGAGGGGGCCGACGGGAGGCGGGGAGGAGACAGATTGGGGGACTCGAAGTTATTTTCATTCCGTGCTACCCAGTAAAGTATTTTACTTAGGCACGTGGGAACCGGCTAGACCGGCTTATGTTACGCCGGGGATACAGCTAGTTAATATTTAAAACCTTTACTCACTTTTTTCAAAGTTTCCTCATCTATAAAACTGCTGTTCAGTTCCGAATAACGCTCCCATAGTGTTAGGATATTGTATTTCTTAGT
>JAHWFP010250513.1:618-26621 GCA_023313725.1 Lithobius niger
GGGGTACTGAATCGGGTTACAATAGTGTGAAAAACCAGGAGGAGTGTGAAGAAAATTTAGTCAGATATCCTGAATGAGAGGTTAACTAAGTTACTGTCGTTTTCTTTGATCTTTCAGTTAATGATTTCACTTGTGAAATTCGTGTAATAAATTTGTTCGAATAATAAAAAAAATATTTTTGTTTGCATGCCCAAAAAAGAAGCAAGCTGGACTAATTAGTATTTAACAGCAGGACTAATTCTAATTTCAAAAAAATAATCAGTAGGGTAGCTTTACGAAAAAGAAGCCAACTATTCTTGCTTACAGACAGTTCTGTTTTATAGAAAGGTAAAAATAAAGACCACCGGTAAATAGCGAAATATGTAAATAAATAAATCTTTAGTTGAATATTACAAAATGTTGGCTGTGTGTGCAAAAATTCGGGGAATGCTGCACAACAGTGCTCACATGTTAAACTAAAAAAAATTCAAGTATTTCAACTTTTTTTTTGTAGTCTTGCCGATCTGAATATAAAATTATTCGTGGAGAACTGCTTTCTTAGCTCTGTGATGAAATGCTGCGAGGAGATTACAATTCCTTGCCTTTTATCCTATAAATCAGCCATACGAACAGCTAGCTGATAAACGGCGTTTTCACGCTGTAGCTGAAGCATTGAATATTGCCGAAAATACTTCGTTAACTGCCGTACAACGATAAAAACACGAGCATACTTTTAAACTTTTATTAGTGCAGAGATATACGTCACGAAAATGAACGATGACATTCCTTTCTTGAAAAAAATAACGGTTGAATACACGCTGTTTACCTTTGGTGGCTGGCGAGAGCATGGTTTGCTGGTCCTCCAGGCAGCATATTGTGGGCGGAACCTAACGCTCGTGACGCTTATAGCGAATGGCCTATAGCATTGTGTTAGCTTGATGTCACCTTGGATTAACTACTCTCTTCGAGATGGACGAATCACATACCACAGCTGCCAGGGCCGTAGCGGAGGGTACTTGGTTGGAAGGGGGGAGTGACTCTCATTTTGCCAACTCATCTTATGATTTTGCCAACTGGATTAAATAATGCCAGTAGTCCTGCCAGTAAAGTACTTTTGAGGGGGTTTTTAGGAAGATAAGTTTCGTAAAAATTTTATTAGGACTAATCATGTTTTTTTTTAGATATTTTTCTTTTCAAATTAAATTAAACCGACTTCAGTTTAGAATTATATAAACAGGTCAGCTGGCCATTGACAATTGAGGGTTGACTTAATTGTACATTTTGGACTTTTAGGCTATAATGAATGACGACGACTCCTGTGTGCAAGCATAGGCAGCAGGTCAGAGGCAGAAATTTTTTTTTAAATGTACTATCGAGTGGTGAAAAGTAATGAAATCTTTTTCTCAGTTGTATCCCGAACAACTATAGGCCTAGAGGTATCATTGTAAAAAAACTTTCACATCTTAAAACAAAAACATGCTCCAGTTTTTAAATAATGGAGCGTCGAAAGACGAAACTTTTTACCTTAGTTTTGTCCAAAACAACTTGAGGTATTATTGGAGAAGAGCTTCCACATTTGAAATCAACATGCTCCAATTTAATTTTTTTCCATTGATTCAGGGTATCTTGGGGACCGGTCATTATTTATAGCCGTGGGGGTGGGGTGGGAAATGAAAATGTGACCACTAAATGTTTGATGACTCCCCCTTGGAGACCTGAAAAAAAATTGATTCCCCCACCCTAAGGTCCAAAAGTGATGTGACTACCCCCCCCCAAAAATATTTCACACCCGTCTTTTGTCGAGATTCCTACACAAGTATAATGAACACACTGTTTGCTTGTATGACCACATCCTAACATAATCAGCACCTGAAATGCAGAAGAAGCCAAGAAACCAGGTGCCAAGGCTTTTCTATAAAGTGTTTTGCAAAAACTGTATTTCCAGTAACAGTATGACCAGTTCCAAAACCTTGCAAACAGCATGGGGGGTCTGGGGGGCTTGCCCCCCAGAAGCTGAGCCGTTTTTGGAAATTTAGACTGCTGAAAGAGCCATTTTTGTGTGCTTGTATGACCACATCCTAACATAGTCAACACCTGAAATGCAGAAGACGCCTAGAAACCAGGTGCCAAGGTTTATCTATGAAGTTTTTTTGCAAAAACTGCACTCTCAGTAATATTATTATTAGTTTCAAAACCTTGTAAACAGTATGGGGGGGTCTGGGGTGCTTGCCCCCCTAGAGCTGAGCTGTTTTTGGAGATTTTTACTGATGAAAGTGCCATTTTTGTGGTCCAAAAATGACTTTTTTCCAGTTGGTCAGTGTGTTTTTGACCTCTCCCTTTTGACGGAACCTGAAAAATTTATGACTTCTTCCTTGAGAGGGTCCTCGGGCCACCCCGGCGATAAATAATTACCGGTCCCGTAGGGTAATTTTTGCCCTCATTTCGTGGCCGTTGGGTCACTTTTGTCCTTTGACGACAAGAGTTCACAAGATCCCATATTAATGGGATCTTGTGAACTCTTGTCGTCAAATTTTGGACCTTCGAAATTAACAAGTTTAAAATTTGTAACAATTTTCATTTGAAAAATGTAGTTGTTTCTGCATTAATACAAATCCAAATTTAGTGGCGATAGGTTAACAGAAAAAGGACAACAGAAAATCAAACAGCTAATTCAATTTTTCCAACACGGTTTTTGATTTTGCCTACCCGATTTTCATGAAGTACAGCTTTAGTTCACGTTACTGTTTTAACTAAAACCAAGGCACTGATTGATGGACTAGCAGACGAACTAGTAAATCAAATAACTCTGCATTAATTTTTTTGATTTATTTGATATCACAACTTTTGACTGCGATAACTTGGCAGAAGTCCTTACGCAGAGTTTGTTTTATGCAGAGTTTGTTGATATTTCTGCTTTACCTAAGAAACGTTTTAAATCCTTGCAGTGATGTTGTGTTTTGGTATATTAATATGCCAGTAATTTTCTACCCTCCTAAAATACCAGTTACGAGTTGCTCCACGCTAAAACCCCTTCTGAGCGACGCTGTCTAACTGAAAAAGAACTATAGGAAGTAAAATAGCAACTCAGTTTTTAGTTTTGCCAACTGTGTACGATTTTCGCGAAGTTAATTGTTATCACGACTTTAAACTCGGTGGGGATACAGTTTTGTCCATTTTTTGTTTTTATTTTCTACATTATCTGTGATACTTATAAGTTACGGTGTAGACATAGCAAACAAAACGGCCAAGTCAATTTCCAATTTCGCCAACTACGCAAATTTTCGCGGAGCTTCCCTCCCCCTCACTCCTTACAGTCTAGCTATGCAGGGAAGCAAATAGAAATGATCAGGGGCAGCGTTTCAGTTACTCCTAAGCTACACAGAAGTGTTGCGAAAACTGATGGACAAAAAAAAGTATTGTAAACTTTACTTTCCAACTGACGAAATGATGATAATAATTAACCAGTACTCGTGGAAACTGGAATTTCAAGTGAAAATTTGTCCGATTTTGCCAACTCGACAACTCGAATTTGCCAACTGTATGTGTTTCTTGGATAGTTGGAGGGGGGGGGGGAGCTCCCCCTCCCCAGTCGCTTCGGCCCTGACAGCTGCCACACAAAGCTTGTACGCCAGATACTGTTAGGAGACTGGTAGCGCCACCAACTCCTCGGTCAGGTAAAAATCAATTTAGCAACACTAAAACCAATTGATAATAAGAATATTAAAATAATCGCTTAAAAAATATCATAAATAAGATTATAGGGAATTAAAATAATTGCAAGGCAGATCAGAACTTGCTGATCAAGGTTTATGTTTTAATTCAATATTCAATTTTAAAATGGGTAGATGAGTGGAGCTAAGTATAACACATGGTTTTGTGTATCGTGGAGTGTGCCGAGCGGCCGCTTGGCTGAATCTTCTTCCATGGTTCACATTTCTTGTAATTGAACGAAATTCGGTTTGAACTTCTATTTCGGATGTTGCTCACGCACGAGTATTTCATGCGTTTCCGGAGGTATGACTGCCTCCATGTTTGGTTTCAAGTTTCGCCTGTTGTGTTGTTACCCGCTATGGCGCTGCGATCGGTCGGAACACAATCGAGCTTACGGGTAGCCGTATGTGATACGGCCATCTTGAAGAGAGTAGTTAGACCAAGATGTCACCACCGTGCGTTAAGTAATTTCAATGATTTCAATCATTCTGATGTGTTGCCTACACACGCATAACTTTTCAGATTTCTGTTTTGTTCAGTTCACTTCCGAATTGAGCATTCATCTGTTGGTGTCACTCTTTTTATTTTTTATTTTCCGAAATATTTTATAACTTGTTGAAGCAAACGTCATCCTTAAAATGCGCTAATGTTTGCTAAAGCAGCAAACAGTGAGAGAATTAAAATACGGAAGTTTTAAATTCCTCTCCGATTTTATCTTCTGACCAAGTTAGATTTTACAAAATTGACTGCTCCTAAGACCCTGCCAGAGAACCAGTCATGTGACAGTGGCATAACCAAGTCCAGGTTTACGATTAAAAAATCACTTCAGAAGCCATTAAATTAAGGAATCCATTTCTTCGTGAATGCTTTTCTCACGCAATATATTATTTGCCATTAAGTAAATTAATCGCTGGGCGTGACTGAATTTCAGTGCAGATATACGCAAGTCCATCTTTAAGATATTTCCCCCCCCCCCTTTTCTTCAGGATTTTAGTTTTTACTGTTGACTAAAACAACCAGAAACTAATTAAAATCATGTCACGTATATTTTTTTCTGACTTGTTTACATATTCTGCAGCCAGGAGGCGTTGGTGTTGCACCTCAGCAAAACATCAGCACTTTTCTTCCACCAATTTTTATTAAGTTTGCAAGAGAAATTCCGAAAAAAATCGATCCGTATTCAAAGGGAACAAAACATACTCTGCTACATATTTATAACCAATCGGACACATAAAGCGTTGAAGGCTTTGCTGTCGCTGCCACAATTTCACCAACTTTCACACTTTTTCTCTCACACCAGTTTGAAAACATGTGAGTGCTTTTAACACTCCATACTACGTGTGGTTTCAGTTGTTATTTTGTATTGTTGACTGGGTAATAATAATTATATGCTGACTCGCTCATGGGATTCTGTATATCAAGACACCAAAAAAAAAAAAAAAAAATTATAATAATAAAAACTTCGATATCAGTGTTGAAGTAGGTGCTCGTTGCGCTTGCAGAAAGTTTTTCCCCGTCCCATCAACCAAGAGAGAGGCGATATGGGTAGGGTGGTGAGTGTGGGGGTTGAACTCAATACAGGAGGAACAATGGCGTTGGTGGCGTAAGAGTGAATAGGCCAGTCAAAATAGGGTTGAAAAAGGAATTAATTAGCTACAAGTTACAAATTTGTGGGATGGTCTCGGGTGGCGTGCTAAACAACATACTAAAAGTCCCCTGAAATCCGACCATTGAGTTGTCCGCCATCTTGGAAACATGGCGTCCGAAAACTGTTTTTTTCTATATAGCTCGGTAATGGTTGCTCGGGCATGAAAATATGTTTTCTCCAAAAATGTACAGCATTCATTCTCTACAAAAACATGTTCTATTCATTTTTTTCGTAGATTCAATGATTCAGCCAATAAACATTGTAGAAGAATGTTGAGCTAATGCCACCATCTTGGAAACATGTGCCAGAAATAGATTTTTTCAGTATATCACGGAAACGGCTGCATATAATAATGTTTAATCCGAAATTGTAGAGCATGGAATTGTCAGCAAAATAAGTTTTAGTCGTTTTTTTAACTGAGTCAGTGATTCAGTGAATAAACGGTGCCAAAGAGGCCACGTGTGTGGCCCCCTATGTACATTACATTTCATATAGTTGGGCGGCTAGGGGCTGAAAATTGATAGAATTTTCCACTTTATGTGAAAACCATGAATACATATGAAGAGTAACTGGAAAAAAAATAGCTATGATAGAACGTTGAAAAACCCCTTTGGGGGAGGTGGAGAGGGTGATTTACCACATCAAAAACGGAAGTTATAGTGATTTTCATGTTCAAAGTATTCTTGCGAGTCATCTAATACCCCGAAATGGATATGCTTATGATTTTCTGAACGGTGGGTGATCTATTCGTTCCATCAATTCTACCCGAGATTGTTTAACTTAGGTAGGGACCATTTTATGCCCAATTAAAGGTGAAGATAATGATGTAGCAGCGAAAGCACATATTGATTTTCGATTTTAAAGTGCTCTACCGAGCCGTCAATACCCAGAAATAGACATGCTTAGGATTTTCTGAAAGGTGGGATCTATTCTTTTCAGTCATCCTAACCGAAATTGTTTAACTTAGATAGGTATCGGCCTATGCCTATTTAAATGTGAAAAGTTAATGGCATGATGGGGAAAGTGTATGTAGATTTTCAAATTCAAAGTGCTCTTGTGACCCCTCTAATAGCCCGAAATGAACATGCTTAGAATATTCTGAAAGGTGGGTATCTACCCTTTCCATAAACCCTAACCAAGATTGTTTATCTTAGATACAAATACAACTATGAGCATTACAATTCAAAATAGCTGCTACACCAACTACAGCTACACTTTAAAATAGGCGTAGGACGGTCCGTAGTTAACCTAAACAATTTCAGTGAGGACTGATGAAAGAATAGCTCGCCTTCTTTCAGAAAACATAAGCATGTCCATTTCTGGCTATTAGAGGGATTGCAAGGACACCTTTACCACTCCATCTTTAAATGGGCGTAGGGCGGTCCCTATCAAAGTTAAACAACTTCGGTTACGAATGATGGAAAGAATAGATCCCCACCTTTCATAAAATCTTAAGCATGCCTATTTCAGACTATTAGAGGGCGCGCAAGAGCACTTTGAATACGAAAATCAACATACGCTTTCGCCGCTACGCTATTACCTTCACTTTTAAAGGGGCGTAGAACGGTCCGTATCTCGGTTGAATAATTTCGGTTAGAATTAATCGAAAGAATAGATCCCCACCGTTCAGAAAATACAAAGCAAGTCCATTTCATGCTATTAGATGGCTGGCAAGAGCACTTTGAATTCGAAAAATCAACGTACACTTTCGCCGTTTTGCCATTAACTCTTCACTTTCAAACGGGCGTACGACGCTCCCTACCTAAGTTAAACAATTACAGTTAGGATTAATGGAAACAACAGATCCCCACCTTTCAAAATATTCTAAGCGTGTCCATATCGGGGTATTAGAGGATTGCCAGTTATTCATCAGACTTTATGACACATACAACTGGATTAAATAGTTGCATGCTATTCACTGGAATGATTCATCACAAATTTACTGCTCTGTACATGGTTAATAAAGGAAGGACTTTACCCGTTCGCTTCAGTTTAGTGTGAATAATTTAATGAGAAAAAACATTTAGAAAGAAGCATTATGTCCACTACAAAAACTCTCTTTAGCCAAATAAAGAGAACTGCTAGAAGCCATTTCTGGTGATAAGTCCATGGGGTAATACGTAGATACTATCCTGATCATTTAAATTCCTTTTTAAACAAACAGAACACAAACAACATCTTCATTAGACATATTTAAGTTAAAGCAACATTTTGGGAGGGAACTTGAAAAATCTAAATTTTTGCTGTTTTTCAAGTTTTGACCAAACTGTTGCAATTAGCAAAATGTTTGTAGAGACAAAAAAGGCTATCAATTTATTTTTCTTAAATTATTCTTTCTTGTAGGGGCAATGGTTTGGGAGGAAAAGAAGAAAAATGTGGATTTGGGGCCAAATGGCGGCCATTTTTCCAATATGGCGGACAATGCAACATTCGGATTTCTGTGGACTTTTAGTATGTTATTTAGCACGCCACCTAAGACCATCTCACAAATTTGTAGCTTGTTGCTAATTATTAATTCCTTTATTGGCCTGTTTTTTACCTAATTTTACTGGACTAGAAGCTCTCTCAACTTCGAGAGACGGTTCAATTCAAGCTTTACAGTCAAAACATAGATTACATTTTTTTAAAGATGTTTTTAATTTCCTTAGATACAATAATTAGTAATAAATTGTCTACAGTGTGCAAGACATCAAGAAAAAAGGGTTAGCCGGGGATGAAAGAGGTATTATCATAAATGTATTAAGACTGCCGTCCTGATGATCATGTATTTGGATCAGCCATCCTGGTATCAACGTTACCCGGTTACCGAACTTTCTGCATATACGCTGTTTGTAAAAAGGTAACCAGCCAAGTTGGGAATAACATAATTTACATGTTAGCAATAATCTTAGCTGAAACCCAAAATGCCAAAATGGTCAAGAAACAGCCAAGCTTTTGCTGTTCAAAGTTGAGATATTACAGCAAAAATGTATGTCATTCTTTATCTTAACTATCTTTCACAAATTTAATTCTTACAATGCTGAGCAGCAGTTCTGACGACCTTAAATTTCACTTTACCATAATTTGAATTCAGGGTCATTTAGTAGTCCAGGCTATACGCTGAATATATTTCTAGCTGGGCAAATGACTAGCAACATATCCATCGACAAACTTTGTAAAACGTTCATGGCGCTGAAACGTTTGCACTAGGAAACATTCGTGTCACCTCTAATTAAAGCTTTTCAGACCTAAAGCTTCAAAAGGCGCATCTCCTCTTATTACATAAAAGACACTGTAACAATTGTTTTTTTTTTTAAAGCTGTGAAGTTGTCTTCTTTTATCTTTCGAGATTTAGGAGTCAGAAGCAATAGCAGTTGGCAAAAACATTAAACCAGCTATCTTTATACCTTTTATTCTAATGCTTGTTAAGCGACAGAGCCAGTATAGAGGCAATTACAATCTGGAATACCTTGATTATGTTTAGGAACGCAGATTTTAATAATTCCAAGCAATCTGATTCCTGATATTTAGGGTTGCCACTGTCACAACATGAAAATCTAATGGCTCCTGCTATTCAAATACAAAATAGCCAGTACCAAATAAGACACTGAAAGCTTAATAACCTAGGACTTGAAAATCCATTGCAGTATGCTGTAATTATTAAGACTTATAGTGTATATGGGCAAGGACGAAGGAATGTTTTTGTGTAGAACTTGTGATGTAGAACAGTACTTGTCTTGCATTTGTTTTCTACTATTTTTTGGAGCAGCGGAGCGAGGCCAAAGGCCGAGTGAGACTGCGCTATGATCACACTCCAATGTAATCTTAGACCATGCATCACGCGAAAACCACAAGGACTATCCAAACCACACTTTGCATTCAGTAGCACGGGAGTTGGGGAGCCTGGTTTATCCCCCCCAAAAAAAATCCGGAATCGGACATGGGGTTGAGGAACCATCAGCGTGACAAAATGGGCCAATAGCTAAGAGCCAAAATCCAAACAACAACGAGACAGCGAGGCCGTTTCTAATTGTTAAAGGCTTCCGATTGTTAAAAGTTTGATTGTTGATGATAAAGAGACGACCTCACTAGCAGACACGTGTCTGTTAACTGTAAGCAACTGAAAGCATATTTTGTAAGGCGGGGCCGATCTCGATTACCGATTCAGAATGCCTCACGTAATTCCTTACCGACATTTGCAACACCGTTAAAAATCGGGATCGATAAACAAAATCCAGACAGATCGATAATAACCAAATTGAAGATATTTTCACTTCACGTCGACCGATTTTGACGTTTGAATACACCATTTTGAAGGTTTTTCACCAGCTTTCCAATGGTCCAAACCCCAAGCAGATGTCTCTTATTGTTTAGAAATTACAAGGAACATTTTAAAATTTTACTGGGGATTTGGTATCGGCCAGTTTCGTTTAATCATCTGCTCGGGTAGAAAAGAGCTGATAAGCTGATAGACCCAGCTTTAATATTTTGTCATGTTGAGGTTAAATCCCAATGCGACCGAAATTCAAATTGTGGAAAATTTAAGGGAAAGGTACGGAAATACAGAAAAACTAAAAATTAAAAGGATGAGTGGCCACCATTCATAGAGAGAAAAATGCATCAATAACGTTTTCATGATACTCTTCAGCTAACTAGCTAGCTACCTTGGCAGCCTTTTCCTGGTTGAATGATATCTCTACTTTCAAAGGCCAACCTTCTGGGGCGAAACGGCTAAACAGCAAAGAAATCGGAGCCCGCGCTATTATGTCAACAGTGGAAGTGACGACGGCCCTAGTTATTATGTGTTCCCGAGTACATCTCGTCTTCCAGTAAAGTAAGCTATGTAACCCTACCACAAACTGATCTAGCGATTACTAACAGCTCCTGGCCACTGCTTAGAACCGATTGACAAGTTTACAATCATTAATTGGCTTCATTCAATTGTGTATGCTGGCTGCAAGAAACAAAAATAAGGCTTAGCGATTAATGGTGGAATAATACGCACAATGATACAATAACCAAACATCAAACCAGTATACTTAAAAGTAAACAAATTTCCCCACATGAATTTGTGGCATGAAATAGAAATGAAAGTATCCAACCTGCTTCAGTTTCTGTGCTTCCCATAGTTCCTTATTGGATATTCTTTCATCAAGTTTATTATTCTGGAAGTTTTCTAGCAGTTGCACAGCATTAGTGAGTTGTTCCTAAAAATACAATTGTTTTTTTTTTAATCCAATGAAAAGGCATCAAATGCAATAAATATTGGCGAAGAAGTATTAGAACTGACCAATCAAATCATAGGAAAAGGAGCAACTAAATACTTGCGTATTTGGCACTTTGCAACGGGTCTGGTACGATTTCCCGACTATATTACCCCAACAAGACCGCTTCTTAACAGGTACTTTTTCCTGATAGGATTTTTTCCCGACTGGTACGCTTTCCCGACAGAACTTTTCCCCAATAGGTACTCTTTGCCGACAGGTTTTTTCCCGGCTGGTACTTTTCCCGACAAGACTTTTTACCGACAGGTAATTTCCCAATGGGACTTTTTCCCGACAAGTACTTCGTCCCGACAAGACTTTTTCTCAAACAATAAAAGGTTGCTTTAAAGACAACAATAAAAAGTTTTAAAAAATCAAAAAAAATCTTATTCAGTTAAAATAAATGCAGATGTAAAAATTGGCTAAAAACTTCATCTTATGAGCAATGCATCGTAAAAATTCCAATCGTACGTCAACATTTATTTATGCTAATGTAATATGTTTAAAACTATTTTAAAATGAGCTCTTAATTTAAATAAATACAGATGCAAACCTATTTACATTGTCTTTTGGACTTATATGCCAGACTGCCTGAGCTGGTAATCGAACCCACGACCTTTGCATTTACACCCTTATAAAGCATTTACACCCCGAGACCCCTCTAACAATTAGTCATTCTCATAATGTGAAAGCTCAAAAAACATTTGAACCCTAAGACTCCTAAAATATTGCTTATTCGTCATTTTCAGGTGTGCAGCTACCAAGTAGTCATTTTCATAATGTGAAAGCTCTTAAGCATTTGCACCCCTGAGAACCGTCTAATGTTGCTAATTCATTATTTTCAGAAGTGCAACTAATAATTAGTCATTTTCATAATGTGAAAGCTCAAAAGCATTTGAACCATCAGACCTTACTAACGTTGCTAATTCGTCATATTCAGGAGTGCAGCTAACTATTCGTCATTCTAATAATGTGAAAGCTCATAAAGCAATTGCACACTGAGACTGACACGTTTTCTACGTGCCGTTTAATGTGTAAGCTCCATTCCGTCCCTTTCCTCCTTTTTTCGTCAGTGGGATCTGAATACTCACTTTAGTGAGTATTTCTAGTTATCTTTTTTAAACTTCTTTTGTTTTATGGTTTACCAGTGGCTGGTACCCTGCGTTGATTGTACTCCTTTTTTAACTCTATTTATTTTATGTGTGACTTCCTTACCTAATTATGAATTTGTAACGCATGCTTTATTATCTGTGGCTGTGCCCCTTGTCTCAGTGTGTCCTTTTTCCTTATTCTATTACCAAGTTCCTTACCTTTTTCCTGCTTTGTCTTTTTAAACAATTATGTCACTCATTGACTGCTGTTAGTGATCAACTTGATTATCTTGGTGAATTTTATAACGATTGTTGTTTGTTTTCATGCCGTCGCCGGGGTTACTTTGTTGTTCCCACGATTTGTACCTTATTTTCGTCGGGGCCAAAATGCGCGGTTGCCCTAATATTTGCCGGCAAGACTGTTCCTACTGTATATTTCTTGTTTTCCAAGGACCTACAATTATCATGTTGTCTTTCCGAGCTTCTGCTATTTGTTGACCACCCTGAGATGCTGTTTAAATGATCGTGAAGCGAATGATATGCTAGAATTTCTTGTTGTCACCCGAACTGTATCGATAAATAAAACATGTCCATATTATTCGTCCGCTCTTCAAGCCATGCACTTTTGTGACATACTCATAAATGAATGCGTGAACTCAACCTTTTTTTTGGCTTTCCATTAATTCGTACTTTGGCAAGGAATTAATTACTTAATCCTCCTCCAGTATTGCGGCATTTGTTGTAGCAGGCGGTCCACGGCCTCACGGAGAAATTATCGAGTTAGGAGGGGGATTCCAGTGCCAGTTTCTTCACCTAACAAGATTTTCCCGTCACTCAGCTCTCTAATGTTACCGTTTCATCAGTTTCAGGAGTGCAGCTAACAACCGTCATTCTCACAGGTGAAAGCTCAAAAAGTACTCGAACCCCTGTAATGTTACTAATTCCTTCATTTTCAGGAGTGAAGCTAACAATTAGTCATTTGCATAATGTGAAAGCTCATAAAGCATTTGCACCCCTGAGAACCCTCTAATTTAGCTAATTCGTCATTTTCAAGAGTGCAGCTAACAATTCGTCATACTCACAATGTGAAAGTTTATGTAGCATTTTAACCTTGAGACCTCTATTGTTGCTAATTCGTCATTTTCAGCAATGAAGCTAACAATTAGTCATTCACATAATGTGAAAGCTCATAAAGAAATTGCACTCTGAGACCGACTAATTTACCTAATTTATCATTTCAGGAGTACAATTAATTAAACATTCTCATAATGCGAAGGCTCATAAAGCATTTGCACCCATCAGAACCCTCTAATTCACCATTTGCAGGAGTGCTGCTAACAATTCTTCATTTTCCTAATGTAAAAGGTCAAAAAGCATTTGAACCATGAGACCCCTCCAATATTGCTATTTCGTCATTCTCAGGAATGCAGCTAACAATTAGTCATTCTCACAATGTGAAAACTCATAACGCATTTGCACTCCTGAGAACTGTCTAATGTAGCTAATTCATCATTTTCAGGAGTGTAGTTAACGAATATTCATTCTCATAATGTGAAAGCTCAAGAAGCATCTGAACCCTGAGACCTTCCTAATGTTGCTAATTCGCCATTTTCGGAAGTGCACCTAACAATTCGTCATTCTCACAATGTTAAAGCTCATAAATCATTTGTACCCCTCAGACCCTTTTATAGATGCCAATTTGTCATTTTCATGAGTGCAGTAACAATTCGTCATTATCACAATGTGAAAGCTCATAAAGCATTCGCACCTCTGAGATCCCTTTAATGTTCCTGATTTATCATTTTCATGAGTGCAGCTTGCAATTCGTCATTATCACAATTTGAAAGCTCATAGAGCATTTTCACCCCTGATGTTCCTAATACATCATTTTCATGAGTGCAGCTACCAATTCGTCATTATCGTAATGTGAAAGCATTTGCACCCCTGAGACTCCTATAAGTTGACAATTCGTCATTTTCATAAATGCAGCTAGCAATTCGCCATTAATACGCCACGAAAGCTCATAAAGCATTTGCACTCCTGAGACCCCCTTAGTGTTGCTAATTCATAATTTTCGTGAGTGCAGCTAACAATTAGTCATTATCACAATGTGAAAGCTCATAAAGCATTTGCACCCTTCAGACCCCTTTAATATTGACAATTCGTCATTTCCATAATGTGAAAGCTCATATAGCATTTGCACTCTTGAGACCCCTTTAATGCTGACGATTCGTCGTTTTCATAATGTGAAAGCTCATATAGCATTTGCACTTAATGTTGACAATTAGTCATTCTAAAAATGTGAAAGCTCATATAGCATTTGTACTCCTCAGAACCTTTTAATGCTGATAATTCGTCATTTTCATGAGTGCAGCTAGCAATTCGTCATTTTCACAATGTGAAAGCTAATAAAGCATTTGCACCCCTGAGACCTCTTTAATGTTGCCAATTCGTCATTATCATAATGTGAAAGCTCATATAGCATTTGTACAATGTGAAACCGCATAAAGCAACCCTGAGACTCTTTAATATTGACAATTCGTTATTTTCAGGAGTGCAGCTAACGATTGGTCATTATCATAGTGTGTAAAATCAAAGAGCATTTGCATAACCTTCTAGTTTTGGGACCCCAAAATGCTACTAATTCGTCATTTTCACGTTTTGGAGCATTTCAGAGTTCTCACAATATTAAAGCTCAATTAAGCATTTGCACGACCCCTCCAATTTTGGGACCTCCCAAAAATGCTGCTAATTCGTCATATTCACATTTTGAAGCACTACATAGAATTTTAGAATTATCACAATGTGAAAACTCAAAAAGCATTTGCAGGACCCCTAATTTTAAGACCCCAAAATGATGCTTATTTGTCATTTCTGGTTTGCATGGGTGCCATCATACTGTAAAATAATGTCACCACCGGTTCGCATGGGTGCCGATAGCTTTGAAAAATGGTCGTACTTCCGGTTTACATGGGCGCTGCCGTATTGGATGAAGTCACTTCCGGTTTACGTGAACACTACTGGGAGGTAGCAAAAAGAATCAAAAGGAACCAAAAAGCACTTTCTTACCCTCCTCTCGATTGACGAAAAGGGGCCAACCATCTTGGATGACGTTCCTTCCGGTTCTTTGAAAATTGTGGCACTTCCAATTTGCATGCGTGCTGGCATCTTGGGAAATGGCGGCACTTCCGGTTCGCAAGGGCGCCACCATCTTGGAAAATGGCGGCACTTCCAGTCACGTCACTTCCGTCGGGGTGGGGGTGTCTGTCCTCATATCGCACTTTACCACTACTAACGAATTATTCCAGAAATTGGAGAATGGTCAATTCAGATGTGTTGTAGTCGAGCAAATTTGGGTTCCCCAAAGGGGCGGAAAAGATGGGATCATAAGGAGTATCTTTTTCTTGAAAACAGCCCCAGTTTGGGAGTGTAATAATTGCATGATGCTTGAGTTAAAAGTGAAGCGAAAGAGTCGCTTAAAATCCGTATAATGTGGAGATGCATTCCGGACGGTGCGGATACCAAGAAGCATGATTTCATCAGTAAGAGGAAAAACTGGCCTCTCGATGGAAGTGGGAGGCACTTTTGAGGGCAAGCAAGCTCCATCATTAAGGAGCACTTATTATTCAGTGACATGCAGACACATGATGGAGCATGGAGCCTCAATAGCGAGGCTAAAGGAAAAAAACGGGAAACTTTTCGTCTTGTTTCATGCATTTAGTTGAAGTGGCCCCGATTGAAAAAGATTGAAGTGAGGTGTATTCCGACACCAAGAAGAGGTAGAGTTAATGTATGGTCTACTCAAGGAGGTCGATTGCAGAAACATTTCAATTCAATTCTTAGATGATTAATGGAATTATGACAATGGACGTTATATGGGTAGGTGTGTCAGTTTCAATTTTAGAAGAAAAATTCCATGTCGATGGTGGCGACGGAGCATGGGATGGTGGTTCTTTTTTTAGTCTTCTGTACAGCCGTACCGGCTGAGAAGAGTATTGCAACGACTTTGTCCGTCCGTCCGTCCCTTTTTTCAACTTCGCAACGGTACCAGATATTGACGACCACGGTTTGCAACTTTAGCTTCAGTGTCAAAAGTAAGTTAAATAACATAGCAAATTAAAACATTGTTACTTCCTTATAGCTAATAGACTTCTTCGACGTAACTAAATTAAATAACAACATTTGATCGTCGAATTGAAATCCTAAGGATGACACTGCAGCAGCCATAAAAACAAAAGCATTATAGCTTCGTTTAAAATAGTCTCGTCGCATGAATGAATGGGCTTACCATCGAACCAGATTCCCCATTAGGCCTATGTGCTACTTACGAAATTAAAACTACAGTTAAAAAAATTAGGCCTCAAAAAGGAAAATTAGGCCTAAAATCACGTTACCACGGTAACGTCAAGTTGCTACAAGTAGCTCCTGGCTTCATCAACAGCATCTCTCCCATAACTTCCCTATTACCACTGATCTATATAAGCTACGTTGCGCATTACGTTTAACACTTTAATGCCCAAAGGCGAACCGCGTTGCAAAAATTAATAGGCATACTATACAAATCAAAACTCCGTTAGCTGCTACTTACGAAATTAAAGCTCCAGGTAAGAATTAGGCCTAAAAGTTGACAAATACGCCTAAAATCTATAATAAGCTTAAATGCTAACACATTTTGAACCGGCAGTTCAGATGGTTATTGCTTTTAGATTATATAATAGCGTTAGCTGTTGCAATGCGTGATAGACGTGTACGCCTCACCATTGGCAGTAGCAGAACTGTACAGAAGACCGGATGCGACTAAAAGCGACTTTTAGGTAGTCGCTCAAGCTGCTTGTTTTTATAGTTTGTGTTTCGTATTCAAAAATGGGTGACGTCCATCTCAGTGTGTGCCTTTAATTCTAGTTGATGAGGCTTTGAAAAGTTTGTTCGATGACGATTTAATTTCATGAGGGGTGTGGAGAGAAGCATATTACAGTCTTACACGTCGTAAAGTTGATACGATGACAGTGTATTGTTTCACGTTGGGTTAAAAAAAGACTTTGCTTAGTCACCCAAATTGTTGTTGAGTTTTCCTGGGCGAGTGTGTGAGGAACATCAGGTTGGGGAGCCGGTAGTTGCTTTCCTGTTCCAAATTTTGATATCTTTCACTTCAAGTTGATGAGGTTGCGGTGTTTTCGATGAAAATGGTCAAAGTAGGTATGTGTTAAGAAGATTTTAGACGTTTATTCCAATCTGTGCAGAATTCGTTTTGTTGACTGATTGAAGCTGATGAGTGATGTTCAATTGAACAAGTTGTACTTCCCTGATTAAGAGAAAGTGGAATCACTGACCTCAACAGTGATTAGTTCATGAGAGAAGGCAAACACGGGAGAGATCTAAGCATATTGGATGAATATGTGGAGTAGCTAAGGGTAGCTGAGAGTAGCTGAGGGTAGCTGGAGTAGTTGTTGTCATGTCAACATTCCGATGGTTTAGATGAAAGTTGTGATTCTTTCACCGTAGCATTGCGTTCATCTGTTTTCCGTCTTCTCATGTGGAAGATCGATTTGAAGGCCTCATATGGCCATCAAAATTGAAAATGGCGAGATGTGGTCAATGCTGTTACAAACCTGTTCTTTGGTGTCTAAGACACGACCAACGTGAAAAATGTTTATTTGTAGACGTGAGTCAAGTCGTGAGAAAACTGTTTGGGAAATCTGGGCAAATTTCCAATGGCGTATCTTGTTGATTCGTGTTTCAATTTCGCCAAAACCCAAGAGTTCTGAGAGGAAGAGTGTCTTTCCACAAAACCGGTGTGGCTACTGTTGAAAATTGCATCATTAAAACAAGAGAATGCGATGCAAAATCACCAGAGTGGTGGTGTTGGGAATGGAAGAAGGGTGCAGATTTCCGGAATTGTCAGGAATTCGGTTTTTCTGAGTGATCGAGCACGAATGCGGTCGGGCTGCGGCTGCGTCAATGCTGCAAATGGTTGTTTCTGTGCTATAGGAATCTTCTTCTGAGATGAAACAACATCCGTGTGAACAGCCATGACTTGCGTTGGACCTGCAATGTTAAAATAATTTTCTGGTTTCACTGAAGTCTAACCGTTGTTTCCGGAATGTAGTCTTTGCTGTTGAATTACGAACCCTTGTTTCTAATCTTGAAACACTTGCATATGAACAGTACGTACTTTAATTGAACTGCCAACAGCAGTTATAGAGCCAAAAACCTGCTGGCGAACTCTTGCAAAACTTTGCTTCAGAAGTGTGAACAGCAGCTGTAGAACTCCAATCCTCAAAATTGTGAAGGCTTGCTTCTAAATAAAAAAAAGTTGTGTTATAATCCTGGATCTTTGCATCAAACTGCAAACCCATGTTGATGGGCAGCGAACACTTCCTGCAGAGTGGCAAACATTTGAAAATTGGTAATGTTAGCTTTAGAAGTGCTGACACTGCATCGGAGCAACGCCATTGTTGAATTCCGGATGGATCTTCAGTTTCACGAAGCGAAGAATTATCATCGAAAAAGGTATGTCAGGAATCATCTCAATTCGGTCCGAAAAATGGAAATCGACGATAGCAGAAGATCTTTCGCTGATGTTTCGTTGTAATGGCTGTGTTCGTTTCCATGCGAACGTGTGTGATGCCTTCTGTTTTGAAGCGGCTTTCGCCTTCAAGAAACCATGGTTGGCGAAAACATACCAGCTGTGCGTTGTCTTCTTTTTACAAATGTGCCTTCGTTTCAACGAACATCCTCGTTAACACGTCACTTTCTCCATGTTGGGTTTCGTAAAGTAACTTTCGCTGAAGTTGCAACCTTGAAGGTAGAGCAGTGACAGACGCCACTGACTTCATTCTCGCTGTAGTGAGCAGATGAGATTTACGTAACTCTTTCACCTTAGTTGGCTCTTGTAAAAACACGGCGTGCCATGATTCATTTTCTGTGAATGGAATAAAATTGTCCCCAAACAAAACGGGTTGGGTGAACCCACATCATGATCCGAAGAATTCGTTCTTGCTGCTACGATAAGTTATTCTCAACAGCTGCATGAAATTTTACAGTCGTTTATGCTGTTTTCCGTGATAATCTCTTCACTGGGGAAATACTGCTGAAAAGAATTCTTGACTGATGATGTTGGCCAGGGTTCTAGAAACGCAACATATTGGTTGCCAAACTCCATGTTGGCAATCAGGAGCCTGGAAGAACAATGTTGGCAACAGATGTTTTTGAAGGAAAATAGAAATTTTGCTTCTGAAATGCAAATACATGCTGCATAACTGAAAACTTGCATCCGAATGGTTGGCAGTCGTACCTGAACTGCAAATAGCTTCTTTTGGACTGCAACACTTGTGATGGGATGCCAAACGACGGCAGGAAAACTGCAAACACTTAATGCAAAAAAAATTGCATCAGAATGACAGGTTTGAGATGATTTTAAAATTTCTTCAATGAAGGAGCAAATGCTGTCTTCTTGATCATATCAACGCAGTCTCCAGGATTAATGTGATGTTATAGATGAAAATCAAAATGTTGAGAAAGGACTCCACCTTTGACTGGTGGTGAGCAACATCTGAAGCCACCAGCCAGAGTCGGTGACGAGCAGGCAATTCACGTGCAGACTCGTTATGTTATCACGTACGGAGGCAGTCTTCAGAGGTGGGCAAGTCGGTAAAAAAATACAAATTCATCAACAGATCAAGCCTGATCCGAGATATGCACTGTAATCCGAAAAAGAGGAATGAAGACATCATATGTTGAGCAAACATGTTGACCGGTCAATCTTGGTGTAAACAGTAGCAGGGGACAAACACTAGGCTTTCGCCGAAAACGGGTCAACAAAGGGAAGTGGGAGAATCCTGTCAGACAAACTTTCGTATACAGATGCATTGGGAGTCAAATAATGCGAGAGGTCATGCCAGGTGGAGCCGCCGGCTCGTGGCTTTTGTTAACTTCTTTCGTCGTCCAAGTGAAAGTGAAGTCAGCAGGAGCGATACTGGCTTTTGCGAAAGGATGCGTAGTTCAGTGCCAAACGAGCCACAGGTCATGGGTTTCATTGAATCCTTCCGTTGAGTAGTGAAGGAAGAGTCAGCAAGAGCGATACCCACCAAACGTGGCTTTTGCAAATGGAGAGTAAGTCCACAAAAAGTGGAGCTGCAGGTCGCGTCTTTCGTAGAATCATTTCGTTGTATGCAAGGGAAAAGTCAGCAGAAACGATAACCACCAAACGTGGCTTTCTCAGAAACCTATCACAAGGCAGAGGGAACGTAACCATATAGAACGGTCGCTTGAGAATAAAGATGACCTTTCACCCTTTTCAGCGCTTATATAGGACGGGCGTACACATGTGCACTACGAGGTTACCCACCTGGCGGGATTTAGTCAGAAATCTCAAGAGGGAAATTTGCATTCGAGAATAAAAATGCTAAATTTACCGGTAATGTACATTTTCGTGGGCAATAGAAAAGAAATATTTTGAAAAGTCATGCTGAATTGCTTCGTAGCACTCTTTTTAGGAGGAGAAACAAGCGCTAAAACAGATTTATATTAAAAAAGCCTCAATGGCGCTAATAAAAAACAAACATTTGGTTATAAAACTTTCATTGTATCAACCAAAAATGACATACATGTAAAAAGACACTAAAACTTGATATTTCGTGGCACACTACAACAGGTTTCGGCCACTTTATCAAAAGAGACAAGTTAAAAACAATAAAATATCACAGCTTCTTAAATTGTGTACCACGAAACTATAGTGTGTAACTATGATGATCAGTATAAAAACCAAAAAATTTACTTAGCAATTACAAGTGGCTTAACAGTGTCTACCCTTGAAGAGTATTCCAACAATTTTTATCTATTTACTTACCTCTGTGGTAAAAAGGGTTCGTGGGTCTATTATATCCAAAAAATGACAAAATCGTCCAAAGAACGTTTCCTGAAACGATATAAACATATTAGAAAAGACGGCTGGCTAGTGGGCACCTCCTACTAAAATATTTTACCAGCCGGAATGTCTTATTTATTGCCCCCGCCACGTTAACTGTGCCTACGAGTGCAATATTTCGCAGTCATAAATAAATAAATATGACAAATAAAAGTTCGAAATAAAGAGTTTCTAACTTTTCGTTTAAATTAGCGAAGATTCGACGGCACTGTTTTAGGTACTACCAAAATACCAAATCTAGTAAAAGGGTCGCCAAGTTGAAAAAGGTTGGGCCTTTCGAGGAAGTAATGTTTACAGACCACAGCATTCACCGCCGTTAATCCCACCGAGTAATATTTCAGACTAAAGGAAAAACTTAAGCATTGGTAGTAGCAGTGGTCAAGGTTTTCATTTAAACTCTGAACTAGTTATACTCGGTGGAATTAATTTGACAACTATTTTAATCCCACTGAGTATTACTTCAAAGGTTTATTGAAATACTTAACCTTTGTTATTTTTCGGTAGCTTTTTTGTTACTTTAACGTCTGAAGTATCAGTTGGTGGGATTAACTTGGTGGATGTTTTGGTATGTTGATTCATATCACCCCTTTAAGACCGAACCATTCTCAGCATTATATACACCAGTTGAGACCATGGTCACACATTATTATCCTCGGTTTATTTCCCGGAAGAAAATTATCTCTTTGTGGTCCTATTATTTGTTCAAACAGTGAGCTCGCAAGCCAGTGCATGGAAAGAAATAACCTTCAGTTTGTACTAATCTGGGATTTTTTGTTGCAGAACGATGGTTGCTTGACGCGTGATGGTGTTCATTTGATGCATGTTGGCAAACGTAAAGTTAAAGATGAGCTCAACTACGCTCTAACCCATCCCAACTACATGGGAAACTGGGGGTGCTAATGGGGAATTATTTAAATGGGAATGACAAACACCAACCCCAATTTTCACATGATTCAAATCTTTTGTTCCAGTGTTATTTGAAATGTGTTGTCTTTAATGCCTGGAGCCTAAATTACAAGCTGCAGGAATTATGGTTTTTATTTTCTACATATAAGTTTGATGTTGTTTTAGTTACCGAGTCATGGCTGTCAGCCTCAGTTTCTGACAGCATGGTAATCGGTGGATTGTACTACCAGCTCGCCAGAAGGTACCGGGGCTCACGAGGCAAGGGTGTGCTAGCTTTGGTTAAGTCGAATCTTCCTTTTGTTTTAAGTAAAGTGTCTATCGACTCGGAGGCACTGTGCCTTGATTTTTGTTCCATTAATGTAAGAATTTTGCTTGGGTATATTCCAAATGGTTTTGACGAGAATAGTATACTCATAATGTGCGATTTTATATGGGCTTCCATCAAAGACTCGTATTCTAACATCCTTACAGGAGACTTTAATATGTCATCTATTATCTGGGTTCTAAATCAGGCTACCAATGGGCGACAACAGCCATTTTTTGATTACATCGCTGAATTAGGATTAATGCAACTAGTAAACGAGCCAACATGTTTGAATAATATTCTTGACTTGTTTTGGTAGACTCTGAGGCTTGTATTTGGTACTAGCGTCTTAGATCATTTTAACACTAGTGACCATAACATAGTCACCTTTAATGTTCAGGCCTGTAATTCTCCAGTGCCCTCTCTGCAAAAATCATGCAAACTATTGTATTATGATAAACTACGTTCCATACTGCACAATGTTGACTGGACATCTGCTATCGGAAAAACATTTGATGCTTATACAATGTGGAACCGTTTCATATCTACCTTCAACAACTGTGTCCAACGTACCTGCAAATGAGTCTTTCCAAAAACAAATGTTGGTTTTCGTGCTAAACCAGTTCCAAAAAGTCTTAACAGGTTATTAGCAAAAAAGAAGTTATGGAAACTTTTTAAGAAGAATCGTACGGAAACAAATAGGGTCAAATACTAGGAATGCCAGTTGGCCTACGCAAACCTGGAACGTAACTTTGAGCGTGATAGTGAACCTGATGTAATAAATGAGGGCACCATGGCTGCACTTTTTAGATTTGTAAAGAGCAAAACTGGATGTTCTAGAACCATTCCCCCATTGCACCAGGACGGCAACGTTATCTAGGAAAATTTTGCCAAGGCCAACATTTTAAATAATACTTTTGTTGGAAATTTTGTGACTGACAACCTGCTGATTCCACAAATAGTTGGTGTCCCCACAACTTCTGAGTGCTACTGTCCTACCTTCCAATCTGAAACTGTCTTGCAGGCACTATCATCCTTGACACCGAGGCGGAGTGTTGGACCAGATGGTTTCTCCACTTTTTTGTTATCGTGAGATTAAATCTGAAATTTGCAAGCCACTTTCCATGATTTCTGAGTTATCCATGAAGACTGATAGATTACCACTAACTTGGAAATCGGCTAACATAACCACGATTTTCAAGAAAGGAGATGCATCTGACCCACTGAACTATCGACCCATTGCATTGACTTGTATGCCATGTAAGGTTATGGAACGCATAGTCCGTATACAGATGCTTTCTTTTATACTGGAAAATGATATTCTCTTAAACGACCAGTTTGGCTTTGTACCTGGAAGGTCTACGTGTTTACAATTGGTGTCCGTTTTGGACGATTGGACATACTCTGTTGACAATGGTGTACCTGTGGATGTTATTTTTGCAGACTTCGCAGAGGCTTTCGAGTCGGTAGTTCATAGTAAAATGTTGGCAAAATTGGATTTTTTTGGTTTTCGTGGTAGTTTACTTGCCTGGCTGACTGACTTCTTATCTGATAGAACACAATGTGTTCTTGGTGGTGGTATCAAATCCGATGTCAATGCAGTGCTGAGTGGTGTTCCACAGGATAGTGTATTGGGACCACTCCTTTTTATCCTCTTTTTAAATGATTTAAAAATCAACTCTGTTAATACATCTTTAAGTAAACTTGCAGACGACATTGAGATGCATAGTCAAGTCATTGTCGATGCTTCTTATTTTGGTTTATCATTGGCGCCAGATGAACTTTTGAATTGGTCTTGCATGTGGCAATTGCCCATTGTTACAAAGAAATGTAATGTTTTCCCTCTTGGTAGACATGACTTTAAATGGGACTATTCTCTCTCTCCTGGTTCAGTTTTGCCCCATACAAATACGGTTAAAAATCTTGGTGCATGGTTCTCGTCAGATCTGAAAGTCAGGACCAATTGTAACCATGTAGTAAGGATGGCAACCCAACGTGCAGCTTGTGGATTAAAAAGGTGTTACCTCTGGAGATGTGGCCACACTGGTGTGGGCCTTCAAGCTATATGTGAGATCCATCCTTCATGGAGCTGACTTGTAGATACTTGCGTCAAATAATTAATCTGCTTGGATAGCCCATTTTCTAGACTTTCCAAGGTTTTCACGAAATTGTTCGTGTGTGAATCGACAATAAAAGAAGTACGCAAGCCCAGTTTGGTCTCCACATTTGATGGGCGATATAAACCATTTAGAATCTGGACAGCGGCATTTCACCAAGTTGCTACGGGATCTCAGGAATATTTCTTATGCCAACCGGCTTATATTAACTAAATTACACTCTCTTGAACTACGCCGTCTTAAGGCTAATTTATATTTAACTTACTCCTTACTCCATGGTGCTGTTGATTTTGACTAATTGTAGAATTTTTGAACTTCTAGTCGATAAACGCAGTCGTGGCTACGCTTGGAAGCTTGTATTTGGAACTTATTGTGACTGCCAGAAATATTTCTTTTCAAATCGTTTTGTTAGAGTGTGGAACAACCTAACCAAGTTCGAGTTGGTCGAGTTGGTAACTGCTGTTTTCTTTGAATTGTTTCAAGGCCAAACTATGAGCTGTGGATTATCAGATTATTTGTCTGACTGTGTTTAATTTTTTTTTTATTGTTATATGTCATATCATTTATTTTAAATCACTTACCACTCTTTTGATTCTCATTACACGTTTTTCCCTAAGAAACCATTTGGTCACTTATCAAAGATGGTTTTTGGTACATTACTGCATGCTTCCAAATTTAACCTACGATTTTATTTTTTTATTATTGTAATTTTTAATACCTCTCTTTGGCATTATTTTTACTCATTTACAGTAGTTGACATAGAGCCTCTGGCTCCATGCATACCATACATTTATTTCTTATTGTTCCCACTTTTATATTTATTACTTTTCTTAAAAATTGACTTGGGCCTCTGTCTGTGTGACCTTGTGGTGCCCTGTTCTTTTCGTGCATCCTAAATGCTGCCCCATGTTCCTCCCCCTTTTCTAGGCTAAATTTTAGTGACTCTTCTGGTCCTTTTCAGACCAGTGTGCTCCAGCACCTAACATTTTATTATTATTATTATTATTATTATTATCGATAGAGCACATCGCCTACCAACCAAAAACAAGACACGCCCCCCTACTATACTCATACAATTCAGAAATAGAGTGGACAGAGATGCATGGCTAACCACAAAAAAAGGAAAACTGACAAACAACGACCTGTTTAACAATGGAAATACGGAAAAAAATTTCGTAAACGAACACTTAACTCCATTTTACAAGAACCTACTATGGAAAACCAAACAAGAACTAAAAACACTATGCAAGTATATTTGGTTCAAGGACGGAAAAATAAACATCAAACAAGACGAAAACGACCGACA
Organism: Lithobius niger; assembly: GCA_023313725.1. Lineage (NCBI taxonomy): Eukaryota > Metazoa > Arthropoda > Chilopoda > Lithobiomorpha > Lithobiidae > Lithobius > Lithobius niger. The sequence goes on from JAHWFP010250513.1 coordinate 25,850, forward strand.
TACAAAGTCTGTAAAAAGTGAAGAGGATTTGCAAAAAATAGTCAGTGACTACCAACAAATTCAAACGAGTAATGGCATCTAATGACGAAGATGACGACTCTTCAGATTACATAAACGAAGTCTACTGCAACTTCCATGAACTTGAAGCAGGTTTCACTAAACACTGCGGTTTCAATTTTAAATGTTTCCACACTAATATTCGCAGCTGTAGGCTAAATTGGGATAAGTGGCTCTGTGAATATGAATCTGTTATTTATGAGTGGGATATGATAATATTTACTGAAATTAATATTAAATACGATGAAACGCATCTCTATAATTTAGAGGGCTATAAAACCTTTAGCAACTGTAGACTTAAACAAAGAGGAGGAGGCATTTTAACTTTCATTAAATCATGTTACCTAGAGGACGTGACATGTGAAAATATCAAAATTGATCAAAATGATGCAATAATAACGAAACTTAAAATTAATAACTTTACGTTTGAAATTATAGCTTTATACAAACAACCCTCTTCAAGCCAAATAAAATTTACATCTGAATTAAAAAAATTACTTAACTCTAGAGATAAAAAAGCGAATTGCATACTTATTGGTGACTTTAACTTAAATGTCCTTGAAAACCATCAAGACATATCCGAAAAATATGATATTGAAAAATTTCAAAATACAATGGCTTCATTAGGCTATACACAACAATTAGACTCACCAACACGAGAAGAATTTCGGAATGGGAAAATTACAAAATCATGCCTTGATTTAATATATAATAA